>APFE031361936.1:81912-189437 GCA_000404065.3 Pinus taeda | reverse complement strand
ATTTTCAAAATCTTCAATATATATATTATATTTTTTATTCTTTGAATTCCAAAAAAATAGAAAAAAGGAAAATTTTCAAAAACTTTAGGAAGATCTTAGATTCTAAAATATTCTCAAAATCCTCACTATATTAAATATTATATACCCTATTCCTTAAAAGTTGAAAAGGCGGAACATTCTCATTGGCTTTACAACGAGGAACGTAGAAAATGAGGAGCATTCTCGATGGATGGATGAATTTCTACCTGAAATCTTTTCATAGCAGTGGACAGCAAGCACAATGGCACTAATATTCCATCCATGCCTCTTGTGTTTCGATAAGTGATGAAGAAGTAGCTGGATGTTCCACTGGATATTGGCCCACCATAGGTAGCCCTTCCCCACCCGAAATCCACATTCCCAAGTCTGATTTTCGTAATGTTCGACACCACAAAATTTACCATCGTTGTGAAGCGAGGGTGCCTATTTAACTCCATGAAATCTATCATCGATCTCATGTACTCATCGTTCACAGCCATTTTCGCTTGGTGGATAAATTTCACAGTGAAAGACATCGATTTCTTTGATAATTCCCCTATGGTCATCTTAGTGCAAGCCAAGCAGATTGTGTTGCCGTAGAAACCTTCGGGAGTCGGGGGTCGAATCTCTTTTGGGTGTCCATGTCATGCCCCAAGGTCTACGGTAGTCTTCCAACCATACTTGGCGAGGTGCGGCACCATTGAACACTTTCTTTTCACCAATACTTATGTTCATGGACTATGCCTAACCACTTCTCTACTTGATTTGTTTTTCTCAACCAAGTAATTATTAATGTTTCCTTTATAGAAATTAACACCCATACACATTCATTATCATCAGCAATTATACATGAAGAACACAATTGCACAGTATAAAGGGAGGGGCAACTCCCTGAACAATGAGTCTGCCCGAATACAATATATTATTCAACTTTACAAGGTTAAAAAGCTTTACAAGTATACTTGGGAAACACCAAGTTTCATACTTAGCCAATTTTACAACATGCCACACCTTCCTGTGCTAACCGAGTTCATTTCCTGAGCTGGGTAGGTGCACCCTCACACGAGCTGCCAACCGCACTCCTCAAATGAACTTCATTTACCTTGTTGCATAATGGGCGGGCGACCTTACCTGAGTCACCTGTTCACCCTTGCATGATAGGCGAGTGACCTCACCCGAGTCACTCATTCACCTTTGTTTCACCTGACGACGACCTCACCTGAGTCACCACTACATACACTTGCATGAGGGGCGGGCGACCTACCTGAGTCACCCGAGACACCCTTCACATTTTCTCTTACACGACGAGCAGGCAACCCACCTGAGTCACCACCTATGCTCCTCATCCAAACGGCGGGCACCTTCACCCACGCCCTCACCCGATAATTGAGACCTGTGTGCTATCACTGTGCGGCCTTGCCCAAGGATGGGTGCATGAGAGCTGCACCTCCTTGTTGTGGCTTAACACTACTTCACACTTCCTCCTTGTCAACCGAATGATCGTGTTCGAATTATGATATTTCACTCCAACATCACATACAATATATATGCTTCCATGGTGGTTATGCCATCCCTTGGCCAACTTGTGTTTTATGTCCAACCAATGCCTTTGTTTGCCTATTTGGTTGGTCGTCTTATCGACCAATGCCCGAACTACAACTCTTCCTCGTCGGCTTGTGTAGTTGTTACACAAAAATATCGTCACCTTGATTATTTGCAGTCGGTGTAGGCTTATCATCACCTATACCAGTTTCCTAAGCAAGTCTTAAACCTCAGCTCTTCAAAACAAGCTTGAGAAAAGAGAGAAAGACATCAAAAAAGCAATATAACTCTGGTTTCGCACTTTCTCTTAGCTTTTCCTGCGGGCCCGCACCTTTTTTTCAAGATATCTGCGTACTTATACACTTTATATGCAAAGGGGAGGGTACATACCCCTGTAAAAGTCAAAAGGCGCAATTTTTATCTTAAAAAACTCATCTTGGGTTGATTCTAGAGTTTTCTAGAAGGATTTGTTACGTGGATTGTTCGCTCCAAGTGGTTCATGCATCCCATAAAAGGAGGAACTAATCCCTTGCTAAGAGGAGCTATCCCTTTGAAGGAGGACTCTATCCCTTTGAAGCAAGACCTGGTAACTGATATCCATTGCACTATAAATTGAGGCATTGGGTCAATGGCCAGGAGGTTAGAAGCTGAACTTTTGAGGGTAAATGCTAGTGAAATAAAGACTTCCTATTTGAGCTTAAGAGGAGAGATCACATACCTTTTTGGCCCCATTAGGGAGTGAGTGAAGCTTGTCAAAGTAGAGGAGACTTCTTGTTGGACCCTGGAAGGAGCTTGTACAACGTCAAGGAAAAGGTTGTAAGGTTCTTTCCTTTTGAATTAATACAATCAAAGCTCATTTTTCTCAACAAGTATCTTATGCTATTTGTTTCATGGACTCCTTGACTTTCATGTTAAATATGTTTTATAATATTGGATATTCAGATGCTATTTAATTGTTTGCCTTGTTTGTGCTTGCAGGTTTGCGACGAAGGAACTTACTTGGATCAAAGGAGCGAAGGCATCTCCGAACTTGCGTTGGACATGAGGTAGGCCCTTAAACACATTTGTTTGCCATTATTTATAAAGCGCATTTAGAGAAAGATAGTGTCTGGTTGGTTTGTTTGTCATTATGTCTTCATTAGATTCTAGGAAGGTCTGTCTTATCCGCAAGATCAACTGATTCTGCGTGACACACCTCCACTTGCATCATGTCTATTGCTTGTTGGAAGGCCATCGGTTCCCCGTCTTTGAGCTAATCTCCTAATACTTTGGAATCCTTTGATGGAAAACATTCTCATCCATTTGGTATCCTCCCGTGCTTGCATATCACCCTAGAGGGGAAGACAGTTGAGGTCGAAGTCGAAGTTGTTGATGCAAATTTGACTTACAACATTTTGTTAGGCCGAAGTTGGACCTACGCCATGCATGTGGTGGCTTCATCTTTATTCTGTGTACTTCGTTTTCCTCATCAAGGAAAAATTATCATGGTTAATTAGTTGTCCTTCTTCGCTTATTCTTCTTCGGATGGAAATGTTCTGTTTGTGGAGCATACCAGTATTCCCTATGAGAGTGTGGGTGCAGGACTCTTCAAAGATCCTATCCTTATGGGTGTTTTTTCTCTCCCACCTCCCAATGTCACCTCTATTAACATGATTTTTCTATCTATTCTGATCCTTGGGTGATTCCCCCCATCTATCAAGTAGATTCATGGGGCGAGGTTATGATGTTGAGCCCTGCTGAGCTCAACTATGTCGAAATCATTTCAGCTTCAGTTTCATCTTTTGACTCTGCTCCTTTGAGTAGATCCCTTGACACGTATGTGCAATCCCCTTGGCATGGTGATATTGTTTCTCCAGATCCATTAGAAGATACCTTTCCTTTCGATGAAGCCACTCTTGAGACTATGTCTTTTGAGGATCCTCCTTGGTTCAATCATCACCATCGTTCTTTATTTCTCATAGACCATGGGGCCATGGCTACCTATCTAGGTCAGTTTGCTTCCTGTATTCCTTCTCAGTCACTTCAAATGCCTACCCTGATTCATGAATTTTTTTTTTAAGGTAATATGGGGAATATTACACAAACCATGCCCATCCAAATCTCTTTCAAACCAGGAATTGTTGAAAAATTCCACATTGGAGTTATCTGTTCTCCTAAGGAGATTCAACTTTACATCGACATTTTCAGAGAGTTTCGCGACATGTTTTCTTGGTCATATGAAGAGATGCCCGGTATTGATTCGAGTATTGTGATACATGAGATACCTACGTACCCTGGTGCTAAACCATTTCGCAAACATTTACGCCTCGTGCATCCAAGGAAAGTCACGTCCATTAAGGGAGAAGTTGAAAAAATTCTCAAAGTGGGGTTTATTTACCCTATCCCACTAATCGACTGGGTCTCTAATATTGTCCCTATGACCAAAAAGAAAGGCACTATTAGGGTTTGTGTTGGTTATCATAACATCAATCGCGCGTGTCCAAAAGATAACTATTCTCCTCCCTTTATTGACTAGCTCATCGACGATTGTGTTGGGAGTGAGATTTTCTTGTTTATGGATGGCTTTTCTGGTTACAACCAAATTAATATTTTTCCTGTCGATCAACACAAAATTGCCTTCATCTGCCTGTGGGGTACCTTTGCTTACAAAAAACTTCCTTTTGGCCTAAAGAATGCTGATGCCACTTTACAACAAGCAATGTCCTATGCATTTCATGACATCCTTCGCATCATTCAACCATATCTGGATGACCTTCCATCTCATTAAGCTAAACACTCTGACCATCCAAACCACCTCCATTAGATTTTTCTTCGCTGTAGACATTACCGTATTCATCTCAATCCACATAAGTGTGTGTTCTGTGTCGAATGCAGTAGACTCCTTTGGTTTTTCATCTCTAAAGAGGGAATTCATCTCGATCCGCTCAAAGTCAAAGCGATACTAAATCCCCCGCCTCCTGTTTCTTTGCCTCAGTGGCAGATTTTGTGGGGAAAAGCCAATTTCCTACATCGTTTTATCCCTAACTACTGCAAGATTGCTAAAGGTTACACATGTCTCCTTAAGCATGACACTCCCTTTGTTTGTGATGACATTGCCCAAAGGTCATTTGAGCAATTCAAGACACTTGTTTTTGCCTCTCCTTTGTTGCATCCACCTGATTATCATCGTGACTATTCGCTTTATCTAGCTGTTGCTGATAGTACTATTGGTATGGTTTTGGTTCAAGACGACAATGATGGCTCTAAGCATGTTATCTATTATCTCAGCCACAACCTTTTTGACATCGAAACTCGATATGCTTATGTCGAGAAGCTCGCCTTAGTAGCAGTCCAAGTTGTCCAACGTTTTCATCATTATATTTTGTTGCATACGACAACTGTGATTTCAGATTAAAACCCGATGACATACATTTTGTCACGTCAATTACTGGGGGACAAGTACTCGAAATGGATTGTTATCCTTCAAGAGTTCGATTTGGAGTTTACTACTACCAATTCTAAGAAGTCACTCATATTCACTGAGTTCATTTTCTCATTACCTTCTGCTACTGCTCCCTCTCGGATAGAGGATCGCATTCAGTATGACACTCTTTTATTGATTAGTACCCTCAATCCCTAGTACAATGAAAATATTGTCTACCTCCAAATGTCTCCCTTCCATCCTGATTTGTCTAAGGATGCTCAATGATGCATTCGTGACCATTATCAACCTTATCGTATTGTTGGAGACACTTTATAATGTCTCGAAGTTGATTAGTTCTTCGTCGTTGTTTGACTTTAGAGGAATATGAAAATGTCTTGAATGACTGCCACTCTAGCACGTGTGGTGGTCATATGTCTGGTTATGCTACTACCCAAAAAATCCTTCGTGCTGGTTACTTTTGTCCCTCCATTTTTTAGGACTGAATTCTTCTTGTCTGTTCCTGTCACGCGTTTCAAATTTACCAGCAGAAGATGCATGTACCACCTTCCATTTTACATCCTGACATTATCATGGGCCATTTTACTAAATGGGGCATTGATTTTATGGCCTGTAACCCTCACTCGGCCAAGGGGCATGGGTATATCATCATTTCCATCAATTATTTTACAAACTGGGTTGAAGCAATGTTTACATTGTCTAACGACAGTAAGACAACTACCCAATTCCTACTCAATCATGTGATTACTCGATTTGGAATTCCTCAAGCTATTGTCACTGATCACGGTTCTCCTTTCCATGGTTATACGATGACTGAGTTAACAACCCAGTTAGGCTTGCATCATGATAGTTCGACGCCTTATTACCCTCAAGCCAATGGCCAAGTCAAAGTTTTCAACAAAGTGTTGTTTACAATGCTTCAGTGTACCATTGTAATGCAAAAGTCCAATTGGCACTTGTTGTTGTTTTCCGCCTTATGGGCCTACCATACCTCAGTGAATGATGCAACCAAATTCACACCATTTCAACTAGTTTATGGTCTGGAAGCTACCCTTTCAATTGAATGTGAAATACCTGCTCTCAAGTTAGCTTTGGAATTACTCCTAAATACTACTCCTATGGAAGAACGCCTTCTTTATCTAGAATGGCTAAACGAAACCCATTAAGTTGCTTCTTTAGTCATTGAAGCATAGAAGAAGAGAGTGAAAACTCACTTTGATCAGACTGTTAACCCTCGTTCCTTCACTGAGGGAGATTTAGTCCTGCTATATGATCATGCAAATGATAAGCTGGGGGCAGGCAAATTCAAACCTATGTGTCATGGGCCCTATACTGTGAAACATGTTTTGCAAAAAGGGGCCTATGAGCTAATTGACTATGAAGGAAACCCTTTGGATAAGCCCCGGAATGGGCTTTATCTTAAAAAATACTATGCATGAGTCTTTCATGCATCTGTTGTGTACATAAGTGTGTTTTTCATTTTGTACGTGTTTGGCTCAGTGTGTAAGTGTTTTCCACTTATTGTGTCTTTTTACTTCTTATGCAGATGTCTGTTGCAACTTATATTGGTTTCACTGATGGTTCCTATCGTAGTACCTGGAATCTTTCCTCCACAGAATGGATGATCTATGATCCTCATGATGAGTTAGTAGACCTTCAAGGTGTTTGTCTAGGGTGTACCACAAACAATGTCATTGAATATAGCGCCATCATCGAATTACTAGTTGAGGTTGTTGACCTCAATATTCATGCATTGATTGTCAATCTGGACTCTCAGCTTGTTTTTCTTCAACTTAACTGGCATTATTTCATTAGAAACTCTCAAATTTTAAGGTTGTATTTACGTGTTTGCTTACTGGAAATAAATTTTGATTATATCACATATCAACACATTCCTAGATGGCTAAATACGTTGAGTGATGCATTAGCAAACCATGTATTAGATAGACATTTACTCAATTTATAAAAATCATAAACAAGTATTCAGACACAATAAGTAGATGCAGTGAAACATAGATAGGTTTATATCATGTGTTGCGCACCATGGCGCTCAAAAAATATATGTATATGTCCAAAAAAATATGTGTGTTCAAGTTACATCACGAGACACATGTCTCTCAAAATTTGCAGAAACAAAACCTAGAATTCTACTATGGATGATGCTCTCTATAGCAGACTACTACTCGGACCACCAGCCTAAGTAGGTGGTTTATCCTATTCAACACACACCCATGGTGTGTTGTTGGTATTTTCTAGGGATCTCTTCAAATCTTTCATAATCTGGGACCCCCTCAATCAAACCCTCTAGGTTACGGGCTATCGCCACCTCAGCATCTCCACCCAAAGGTGGTAGGACAATCTCTCTTGTAGCCCTTCGGGAAGTAGGAGCAATACCTACAGGTCTCTGAGGTCCAACATCTACAAAGAATTGAACATAATAATTAGGGCATGTATATTTAAAATCCAAAAACAATAAAAAACAAATTACAAAGAGTTTGTGGTTAAACTGAGTATTTTACCTCTCTCATCCCACTATTCTCCAGGAGGAAGCAGGATGTCTGGGTCATCCCTAAATTCCATCCCAGCATATGGAAAATCCTCAACTACGACGTGCTGATAGTTTATCCACTCGATAAATTTAGGACCTCATGACACTGGTTGGCCACCGCCTCCTCGCAGCATCACAAGAGCCCACCGAGTAATTTGAGTATCTCGTTGTCCTGGCCACCCCACCCACATGTCCTGTAGCTAAAGGATTGGTACTCGCTCCAACATGAGCAGTACTAAGATCGAGCCATAACCAAACTATTTTGTCTCACCCCTATGACATTTGGTCAATTGTCTCTTCATGTTAAGAGACACGGCCTCTACATAGTCGAACATAGTTGGATTTAGACAGTATAAGGCTAATTGTTGTTGAGTTTTAGTCGCCTCATGTTGGGATTGGGAGTAGGCTGTGAAATATTCCTTGACTGAAATGGGTGATGGACCAATTTTCATAGTTCATAATTTCTCGAATGATGTACCCCTACGAAAAGTATTCCTTGATCGAAATGGCTAAGTGGTTCTCTCGAGTATCGTTTTCTACCTTTTCGGGCTTAAGGGACACAAACTTACAAAAAGGGACCCCCTTGGAGTTTCTTTTTCCGTGCTTTCTCAAACTCTTTAAATATGAAAAAGACTCCGAGTTTTACCTATGTGGGACTCATTAAACCCTGATGACATTGGACTCATCGTGATGATGAGACCCGAGATTCTCCTCCCTAGGGCTCATTAAAATTTCACTAGGTTGGATTTGTCCAAAGGACAAACTTATATTGTAAGCATATGTTATCCCCTTCAAGCTTATGTTTCAAAAATAATTGGGGTACTCGCCAGCAATGGTCGGGGAAAATTTGGAAATATTTCGTTGATTACGTATGGCAGCTTGTCGCTCTTGAACATCGACACTTTTTATTCTATCTAGGTTTGGGATATCCTCACTTCATCATTGGCCTTTTAGGATTTGGGTTCTTCATTTTTCCTCATTCCATTCAATCCCTGTTGTCTCCATATGACTTTTGATCCCTTGGTACCAAAATGCTGCCACATTCTAGAGTCATGTCACCGATATGTTCAATAGCTTAACCCTTCTGTGGTTTACACCCTTACATCCTCCTCTAATTCTTTGTTTCGTCCATATTCATCTTGTTCTATTGTCTCGCATCATTGATGTGGGAAACATTATGGCCCTCCTACGATGGATCACTTCTTGTCAACAATGACTCATTATCTAGGAAGTTGATTTAGAGACTCCTTTCAGGTACCTTGGAGCTTGCATGCCTCAATGGCAATTTCTTCACATTCGATTATAGGCTTCCATCATTGGCCTTCGATCGGGTGATTTCACAAGTGTTGGACTCCAGATCCTTCTTCACACTTTGTGGATTGTGCTAGCAGTACCTTGAGAACCATTGACTTTACTAGTGGTTTCTCTCACACTTGTTAACGATTCACACCATTGACCAGTAATCAAGTGATTTTCTTGTATGCTCGACTTCGACACATTTATTCACATATTAGAAATTGTACTATGATCGGGATTGGATTCAAGGCCCTGAACTCAGATTACATAAGTTTGGTTGCGTGTATTGGTTCGTGATTACATACATGACTCTTTGATTGGATGGTTGTGACCATACCTGAGTCTTTCTGGATGGCTACAACCATACCTATATTTTCATATGGTCTTATCAACTGGATGGCTACGTCCATACCACAAACCAATTTTATTTGTCTTTTGGATGGTTGCACCCATACCTAGACTACATGTATTTCTTTCACTATCAGAGATATCAGTTGTACTTGCATCTATAGGTTCTTCATGATGGTTTTTTGACTCAGTTTCGGTTTCGTAAAGCATTTCACCCCTCCCACTCTCTCAACCTTCATGCTTTAGGTGGCATCTATTATACAATATTTTGTCACCGACCCTGTATTCCCTGATCCTTGGAAAATTAGGTCCTTGAATGGCATCTACTTTGTGACATACATCAAAATATGTGTCCACATATTCCATATTACTCAAGAAGATTAACCATGCTCATTAATCCTGAAGTTGACCCTTTTTACCTATGTTTCACGATCGTCTTAAGACATCGGTATTTTTTCTGCAACGATAACCCAGAGTAAACAAGAACCTCACAACACCGTCGCAAGAGTACATTTGTTCTTAGCGACAGTCGGATTTTAGAGATCATCACAAGTCATCAGTATCATGCTTGCGACGATAGATTTGAATACACTATTTCCTCGTGATGTATTCTCTGAGTCTTAGTGTTTGACTCGCAATGACCTAGATATGGTGAGTTAGTTCAAACAGAATGCTTCTGGGTGCTTCTAGAACTAGTAGTTGGGTCAAGGAAGTTCATCTTTCCTCATCTGAGTTGGTGGTTCTGTGTTTTGAGTAAACTCCCATGAAGATAAGCTTCCTCTCCCTCATTTTTGGAGGCTCCTCCTCTTATAAAATCATCCTCCCTGACTATGATCAGCTAGTTTATGGTAGTGAGCAAGTTAGCTAGTTCTTAGTGTTGGATTGATAGCTTGCAGTGTGAATTGTTGATAGTCTACCAATTGGTTGTAGATTGTTAGTATGAAATGCTTTTATAAGAAGGAAGCTTGGGTGTGATTGCCTTAGCCTTATATTAGTGTTTTTTGGTGAGAGAGAGAGTCATCAGCCTTTCTGAGATACCTTTGAGAGTGAATGCTTATGAGACATACTGATTGGACCCTTCAAGGAAGCTTACAACGTCAAGGTGTAGTTGTAAGATTTATTTTTGTTCATATTAATACAATCAATGGTTATTTCCTATATCTTGTATGAAATATATTTGATAGCTTATGGTTCATTGAATCTATAAGTGAATAGTTCATTTTTGTGCTCTATTATGTGTTTCGTTGTTCTCTTATGTTGTTTAAGGTGAATCACTCATCAAGGAGAAGGAAATGATAACTGAAGCAGCGTAATGAAGACTCCATAAAACACTGGCATAAGGTAGGCTCTTTCAACAATGATTATTTAAGGAATTAGTTGTTGTTTTGTATTGTTGTGACTAGACCCACTCTAGGGCTAGAGGGGTTGCCTCTGTCTGAAAAGGGAACTTTACCTACAACACACAGAGGGAACCATTTGAACCATTATGTCTATTTATCACATACAAATCAATGAAGATATCCTTCCAAACATTTGTTTACTATCTCAATTTGTCGATCATATTGAGGATGATAAGATGAGCTATGAGCTAACTGAGTACCTAGACAAGAAAATAATTATGTCCAAAAATTTCCAGTGAAAATGGGATCTTTGTCCCTTACAATAATCATTGAGTTTCCATGTAGCTTTGGAATTGTTTCCATAAATGAAGTATCAACTATACTGGCTTTAAATGCATGAGATAATGTACAAAAGTGTGCATACTTGGTAAGTCTGTCAACTACCACCATGATGACACTCTTTCCTTCGGACTTGGGTAAATCTGTGATAAAATCCATTGAAACCTCCTCCAAACATTGACTTGGAATGGATAAAGGTTGTAATAGACTTGGGGTCATAATTGTTTCAACTTTATTCTGTTCGCAAACCAAACACTCTGCCACAAGCTTTTGAATATCAGATTTAAGGCCATTCCAAAAGAAAATCTTTCTTAACCCTATGGTGATTTTTTAGAAATCCTGAGTGCCCTCCTAAGGGAGAGGTGTGCAAAGTTGAAATATGCAACAAGAAATGCTAAAAATAGAAGACGCTAAAAATAGCACTGCTATAAATAGCCAAGCTATAAATAGAAATTCAGCCATTGGAGATCTTAGCTATAATGGGTGAAAAGTGAAAGTGCTAAAAATAACTTTTCTAAAAATAGCATTTCGGGATCCCTTCTTATTTTAGTTAGTCACTGGACTAAACATAGGAAGTAAGAATTGAAATTTGATATTAACAACATTTTGTAAATTGATTAATTAATTCATCTTGAGTATATTAGTTAAGGAATTATGAACTTGAAGTCTATGTGAGGACATGCAATAGTTTCTCCTTTGATTGAGGGATTTATCCATCAGTTAAAGAGATAAGAGTGAGTTGTAATATCGAGTTGTAATTAGTTGGCTCAGTTAACTGAGTCAAGTCCAGTTAGACTAATTTAACCATTTGTTAAATTAATCAGAGTTCAGTTAGTTAATGCTTGCATGCATGTAACTATTGTATTTTAGATAATTGAAGATTCACTCATGGATAACTCATGCATGTCAGTTCAGTCGAAGACCCAATTGAGATCAGATGGAGGGACAATGTACTATCAGTTGTTAGGATATTCCTTGGTGAATATTCCTTGCATGCAAAAGGAATATTATTCCTTAAGGATTGCGCAATTGGACTTGAGGTTACAGTGAGTGTGATGAGACCAATTCACACATGTGATATCATTGGACCCCAATCAAAACTGCACAAGGAAATAGGAGGCTTGGAGGGCTTGAGGAAGATATATTCTATGTCTATTGAGTCTATGAGCTATATTATTTGATTGCAAAGAGAGCAGGATAGCTTGTGAGCTACTTCTTTTTGTAACTCGAACAAGATTTCCACTTGTATGATAATACAGAGTTGGAGTTTTAGGCTAGTGCTTTCCCTAGTGTTATATCTTATGTGTTATGGTTGATTACTTCTCACTCTTAGTTATATCTGTTCATGCTTGATGTTGCTCATGTTCAATTAAGCTTCCACTCAATTTTTTGTAGAAGTAGATCAAGTGATTTTCTTTAGTACATTACATTATTAGGTGATCTACAGTGGGAAAATCTACATGGTATCAGAGAAAAGGTGATCAAGGAAGAACAATATACAACCAGGAGAAATTTGAAGTTTTGTTTCTAAATATTGAATTGAGTTCTTATCTCATCTATTTCACCGATGGCGTTAAGTGGTTTAAGACTCGAATATGCCCTTGATGGAAGTTCGAATTATATAGTGTGGAAGGATTGCATGGAGGTAGTATTAGAAGATAACATCCTAAAGGAATTCATTGATCAAGAAGTCTAGAAGCTGACTAATGCTACTCAACTGGTGGAATGTAAAAAGTGTGTGGCTAGAGCTAGGAGAATCATCCTGGAGGAGGTTCGAGGTCACATTTTCTCAAGCCTCCATGGGAAGGAAAGTTTGTTTTCAATGTGGAAAACATTGAAAGATATTTATCAGAATAGCAACGATCAAAGGAAGTTGCCGCTGAAAGATAAACTTCGAAAGACCAAGTGCGAAAAGGGTGACACAGTCTCTTCGTTCCTGAACAAGCTCACCACTTGTAGGGATGAGTTTGGAAGCGTAGGGATTGTGACTGTTGATGACGATATGGTGAGTCTTGCACTCCTCGGTCTTCTTAAGGGCTGGCAAGCTACCAGGACTTGGTTAATGGAAGAGACAAACTGCCAGATTGGGAATGACTTTGGTCAAATTTGATGGAGGAGGAGATAAGGTGAAGCACCAGGGATGGATCTTCATCAAAACAAGATGATGAAGAAAATCTAGCTTTAGCAAGTAAAGTTAACAAAGGAAAAGGGAAGGCATCCCAATCCAAATCTTCTCATGGAGGAAAGAAGGTTGACAAGTCGAAAGTGCGATGCTTTCACTGTCATGAAGTGGGCCATTATGCTATGAATTGTCCATAGAAGAAATCCAAGAAGGGTTCCTCAAAGGGATCTAATGGTGATGCACTAGCTTCACAATTTGAGCTGGATTTCTTGCTTATTGCATGCATGGTTTCATCCATGGTGAGATGTGTTTGGTACCTAGCTAGTGGAGTTTCTTTCCACATGTTGGGTGACAAGAATCTTTTTAGTACATTGGAGGAGAAGGATCTCTAGATGCAGATCGACATGGGCTATGATGGAAAGTACTGTGTCTTAGGTGAAGATACAGTTGTGTTTCAGAGGGAGCATGGTGCTCCTCTCACCCTATCTGTTGTTAAGCATGTACCGGGTTCGAAAAATAATCTTGTGTTTGTTGTTATGCTAGAAGATAAAGGCTATGATGTAGTCTTTAGTAAAGGAAAAGTTTTCCTGAGGCATATCGACATCGTACGGACCAATCGAATAGGGATTCAAGTAAAGAATCTCTACAAGCTGGAGGTAGATGACTGTGTTGCACTGAGTTCCAAAGCAAAGGTGGTGCAAAGCTAAGATGTTGGCAAGGTATAGCATTGGAGACTAGGCCACTTGCATCACGAGGCCTTGAAGATCATGTAGCAAATTTCTATCGGCTTACCCAAGGAAAAATTGAAGCAAATGGATAGATGCAAAGGACGCACCCTAGTTAAGTATGAAAAAGTTTCCTTTCAAGATTGGGATAGTAGAGCTAGAGCAATCCTAGAGCGGTTTCACTCAGATGTATGTGGACCAGCCTTCACCGCTAAGAGAAGGTACTATGTTATTTTTATTGATGATTTTTCTCATAGATGTTGGATCTACTTCATGCAAAAGAAGGATCAAACCTTCTTAAGGTTTTGTGAGTTTAAAGCCTTGGCAGAGAAAGAATCAGGAAAGAAAGTAAAAGCCTTGCATAGCGACAATGGTGGACACTATGTTTCCCAACAATTTACAGACTTCTATGCAGCAGAAGGAATTGAACGGGAATTGATGACACCCCATAACCCACAACAGAATGGGGTGGCCGAATGGAAGAACATATCTACTATGGGAGTAGCTTGAGCGATGTTACATGACCAAAGCCTACCACTTCATCTATGGGTTGAGGCACGCAATATAGCAGTGTACGAGTCTTTTTCGGGGAAGCGACCAAATGTGAGTTACTTCCACATCTTTGGATCACTATTTTTCTATCATGTGACCAGAGATACTTGGAAGAAGCTAGACCCAACAGATGAGTTGGGGATACTTGTGGGGTACACAGATATAGCCCACAACTATCATGTGTTTCTTTCTACTAGTCAGAGGACCATAGTGCACAGGAATCTAAAGTTTGATGAGCAGAGATCCATGCGAGTGTCACTTGAGAGTGAGCTCAATTTGCATGGTGATGAGGAAATTTTAGTTCTGAAGGAGGAGGAGCCTCTTGATGATGTGGATTAGCCACATGTAGAGGATCCAGTAGTGGAGACCACCACTCCTAGAGAGTCTTCCAGAGATGCGTGGAAACGCTTACGAGAAGCTAAAAAATTGATTCTAGATGCGAGAGAGAATGTGGGGCAACCATCCTCTCAACACAGATAGAGGAGATCTACCGAGAGATACACTAGCTACATGGCCCTGGTTGGGGAGTGTGTAGCGACCAAACCTTCTTCTGTTGAGGAGGCAATGCAACAACCAGTCTGGGTTGATGCAATGGTAGAAGAGTACGATTCTATCATACAGAACATTCTCTGGGATGTTGTCCCTAGACCTGGGGACAAGTCAGTGGTTAGTTCCTTGTGGCTTTACAAGGTAAAACAGGCAGTTGATGGCAGTGTTGAGAAACACAAGGCAAGGTTTGTTTCCAAAGGTTTCTCACAGGTTGAGGGGATCAACTATGATGAGACCTTTGCTCGCGTAGCAAGGTACTCATCTATCAGATCGATGCTAGCTCTATCAGCTCAGATGGGTTGGAAGATCGATTATATGGATGTGAAGGCAGCGTTCCTTAACGGGAAGATTAAGGAAGAGGTATACATTGATCAGCTCGAAGTATTTGAGACCTTTGATCACGAGTCACATGTTTATCGACTCAAGCGAGCACTGTATAGGCTGAAGCAAGCACCCCATGCTTGGTATACCAAGATCGACAATTATTTCACTAGGTTGGGCTTCGCCAAGAGTGAAGCACATGCGAACCTTTACCACATCATGGTAGAAGGTAAGCCATTGATTATTTTACTTTATGTCGATGATCTGATTTTGATGGGTGATGATCAACTGATCAAATCTTGCAAGCAGGACCTTGCAAGAGAGTTTTAGATGAAGGACATGGGCCTCATGCACTACTTTCTAGGCATGGAAGTGTGGCAGAAAGATGAGGAATTATTTTTGTCTTAGGGAAAGTATGCCAATGAGATACTCAGGTGCTTTCGCATGGAGAAGTGCAAACCCATGTAGACTCCTTTAGTTGGGAATTGGAGGGAGGAGGATGCTACTTCAGGTGAGGTAGTAGCTGCTATTGTTTATCGGCAACTGGTGGATTCACTTATGTATTTTGTGAACACATGACCGGACTTATGCTTTGTGGTGAACCACCTGAGTCAAGCTATGGTTTAGCCTACCAAGCTGTTTTGGAAGGCAGCAAAGCATGTGCTAATATATCTCAGAGGCACTACACAGTACGAATTATAGTACAAATGGATAGAGGAAGTGAAGCTACAAGGCTTCACGAATGCGGATTGGGCTGGTAGTCCATCAGACCGAAAGAGCACTTCTAGAGGAATCTTCAACTTTGGTTTAGCTACAGTTTCTTGGTATAACAGGAAACAGAGATCAGTTCCACTTAGCACAGCAAAGACTGCATACATGGGTGCTAGTCAGGCAGCATGTGAGGCCATTTGGATGCAGAAGATTCTAGTGGGATTGTTTGGTCAGATGATGGATCCTATGGTGATATACTGTGATAATCAGAGTTGCATAAAATGCTCTGAGAATCCAGTGTTTCATGACAAGTCCAAGCATATAATATCTGTTACCATCATCTATGGGACTATGTGGTCAAGAGGATCATGATGTTGCAGTATGTTTCGACCAAGGAGCAGGATGCAGATATTTTGACTAAGGCATTGTCAAAATGAAAGTTCAAGTCCCACAGAGACAGGATCAGGGTTATTGATAATCCCTTTCTTGTTGAGAGGTAGTGTTGAAATGTGCAACAATAAATGCTAAAAATAGAAAATGCTAAAAATAGCACTACTATAAATAGCTGGGCTATAAATAGAAGTACAACCATTGGAGATCTTAGCTACAATAGGTGAAAAGTGAAAGTGCTAAAAATAGCTTTTCGAAAAATAGCATTTCAAGATCCCTTGTTTTAGTCAATCCCTGGACTAAACATAGGAAGTAAAAATTAGAATTTGATATTAACAACAATTTTTAAATTGATTAATTAATTCATCTTGAGTTAACTAGTTAAGGAATTATGAACTTGAAGTCTATGTGAGGACAATCAACAATTTCTCCTTTGATTGAGGGATTTATCCATCAGTTAAAGAGATAAGAGTAGTTGTAATATTGAGTTGTAATTAGTTGGCTTAGTTAACTGAGTCAAGTCTAGTGAGATAATTTAACAGTTTGTTAAATTAATGAGAGTTCGGTTAGTTAATGCTTGCATGCATGTAACTACTGTATTTTAGATAACTGAAGATTCACTCATGGATAACTCATGCATGTCAGTTCAGTCAGAGACCCAGTTGAGATAAAATGGAGGGACAATGTACTATCAGTTGCTAGGATATTCCTTGGTGAATATTCCTTGCAAGCATAAGGAATATTATTCCTTAAGGATTGCGTAGTTGGACCTGAGGTTACAGTGACTGTGATGAGGCCAATTCACACATGTGATATCATTAGACCCCAATCGAAACTGCACATGGAAATAGGAGGCTTGGAGGGCTTGAGGAAGATATATTCTATGTCTATTAAGTCTGTGAGTTGTATTGTTTGATTGGAGAGAGAGCAGGATAGCTTGAGAGCTGATTCTTTTTGTAACTTGAACAAGATTTCCACTTGTCTGATAATACAGAGTTGGAGTTTTAGGCTGGTGCTTTTCCCATTTTTATATCTTCTGTGTTATGGTTGATTACTTCTCATTCTCAGTTATATCTGTTCATGCTTGATGTTGCTAATGTTTGATTAAGCTTCTGCTCAATTATTTGTAGAAGTAGATCAAGTGTTTTTCTTTAGTACATTGCATTACGAAGTGATCTACAGTGGGAAAATCTACATGCATTTCCATAATAATATTTTGTTTGAGTTGGGAATTATTACAAAGGTATAAGCGATCTTTGTACCATAACAAATCATTATTTTTTCCAACTAAATGTATCATATGTACTGGGATCTTGTCGTATATTTTGAATGAGTACCCACACTTCTTTTTCATTCTTCCATTCATCCCTTGCTTCATTTATCCAATCTAGTTGGATAATAGAAATGGCACAAAACAATGCTTCCACATCCTCACCCTTTCTTGAGAGTGCATCTGCAACAACATTTTTCTTCCCTTTTTTGTAGATGATTTCAAAGTCATAACCCAACATCTTTGCGACCCATTTTTTCTTCTCTTCTACATATAATTTTTGTTCTAAAAAGTATTTAAGATTATCATGATCCATTTTTACCTTAAAGTGCCTTCCCATTAGGTAGGGTCGCCATTTATTAAGTACATGTAGTATTGCCAACATTTCCTTCTCATAAATATCTTTGTAAAAATACTTTCCTTTGATTGGACAAATTTCGAAAGAAATGGGTCTTTCTTCTTGCATTAAAATAGCACCAATTCCATTTCCTGAGGCATCACATTCCACAATAAAGGTTTTTGTGAAGTCCTGTGTAACTAAGACCAGTTATTGGCACATTGCCTCTTTAAGATGTTCAAAGTCCTTCGTTGCTTCTAGAGTCCATGAAAATGCATATTTATTAGAGGTGCAACTATTCTCCCATAATTCTTAACAAACTTGCAATAATACCCTATCAACTGGATAAATCATCGCAGATGCTTTATGGATGTGGGGATTTTCAATTCCTTAATGGATTTAATTTTGCTAGGGTCTACCTTAACACCTTCATGAGATACAATATGAACCAAATATTCCACCTCCTGTACTCCAAAGAAATATTTGGAGCTTTTTTCATATAATTATTTCTCCTCCAATAGTTTGAGCACCCTTTCAACGTGTTGAACATGATCCTTCCAAGACTTCTTGTAGATTAGTATATCATCAAAAAATACTAACACAAATTTTGTGAGGAAGGTTTTGAAAACAAAAAGCATCAAACCTTGAAATGTAGAAGGTGCATTGGTAAGGCCAAAAGGCATGACCAAAAATTCATAATGACCCTCATGAGTTATAAATGTTTATTTCAGAATGTCTTTAGTCTTCATTCTAATTTGATGATATCCTGAATGAAGATCCAACTTCATGAAGTAAATTGATCCATTCAATTCATCCAATAATTAATCAATGACAGTAATGGGAATTTATCTTTATTAGCGAGCTTGTTGAGCTTCCTATAATCTGGACACATGCACCATGATCCATCCTTCTTGTGCACCAATACTACTAGATTGGAGAAATAATGTTGACTAGGTTGTATTATACCAACCTGTAACATTTATGTAACCATACGTTCAATTTCACTCTTTTGGGAATAAGGATATTTGTAAGGCCTGATGTTTGGAAGAACACTTACTGGAAATCAAAAGAATAGCACGATCATGATCATGAATATGTGGGAGGCCTTTGGGAGTCCCAAATACCTTGGACTGATTGTCCAAGTCTTTTTGGAGATCTAGAGAAATAGATGATTTCGATGTGGGAACCTCTAGCAAACATAATTTTGCAATTATGCCTAGTTGTTATTTCTTTAGAAGCTTTGTCATGCCATTAGAGTTGATTATCTTTCCTGGTTTCCCTGTAATACCCCTTAATTCAACTTCCTTTCCTTCTGAAAAATTTTCAAGAAAAGTTCTTGAAAATTAAAAGTTATCGTACCCAAAGATTGTAGTCATTGGACTCCTAGAACAACATCAAAACCACCCATTGGAATGGAAAGAATTGGTCTATTCAATACATATTTTCCCATGGATATCTTGGTATTATGGCACTTTCAAGAGCAATTTATGGTTCCTCCATTTGCAACCATCACTTGACACTCTTGTACCAGATATAGGAAGCAATTCAATTCCTTGGTTATCTTACAATGAATAAAAATATGGGTACTGCCCAAATCAATGAACATTATTACCTTTTTCTTCTTTATATGTCCTTCTGTCTTGAAAGTTTGAGGAGTGGTAATTTCGGACAATGCTTTACAAGATATGGTCAGATTCATTTCTTCTTTCTTTAGGGTTTGTTCCTAGTGTATATCCTCTTCTTTTTACATTTCTTTTTCCTTTTCTTCCTCCTCTTCACAATCTATGTAAAATAATTTCTTCTCATCACACTTATGACCTTGATTGTATTTTCTATCACAAATTTAAAAAATCCCTTTTCCTATTTTCTCTTCCAATTTTTGTGGTGTCAAGCTTGTAGGTTGTAGAAGGCTAGGGGAAATAACACTTCCATCGTTATAGTTGTGAGTCATAGGTTTCCTTGTTGCCATAATTTTGCTTTCAAATTTTCTTGCCAAGCTGAATTCCTTCTCCAATGAATCAGGTTCCCAAAGGCGAACCTCGTGTTGGATGTTATCATTTAAAGTCCCTATGAACACACCGATCCTATGCTCCTCTGGAATAACTTTTACCCTTATATTCCATTTTTGGAAGTCCTCAATGTGCTCCATCATTGAACCCTTTTGTTTGAGATTTATCAATTGGCTCAAAAAAGTGTTGCCTTTTGTAACCTCATAATGTGCTATCATTTCTTCTATAAAAATTTCCCAAATGACAATTTTTTTATGAAAGTAAAGCCATCGATACCATACAAATTGATTTCATTCCAAATATAAAGTTTCAATGCGTACCTTTTGTGTGTTTTTCACATTATGGAGATCAAAATATTGCTCCATTTGTAGTATCCATGTTATGGGATCCTTGTCATCAGACTTCCTCATATCGATCTTTGGAACATGGTGGGTCTTCAATCCAATGTTAGAGTCTATGAAATCATGATTAACATTTCTTTTGTTCTCATGATGAGTTTCCTTCACTACCATTTCACCATTAGTAAGCATTTATTGTAGCAACTTTGTCAAATCTATCTTCAAATCTTCCATGTTACCTTTAATATTTGCTTCTATACCATCCATATTAGCTTCCATGCCATCCATATTAGCTTCCACGTCATTCATCTTAGCTTCCACACCATTCATATTAGCTTCCATGCCTTTCTTTAATCCATCCATCTTAGCTTCCATGCCATCCATCTTAGCTTCCATGCCATTCATATTAGCTTCCATGCCTTTCTTTAATCCATCCATCTTAGCTTCTGTTACCTTTTGTGAGAGTGAAACTTGTTTCACTTAGTCTTGTAATTTTGATATATCATGCTTCATTTCTTCCTCTTCTTCATGAGTCATGGTAAATATTTTAGGTTTCTTACTAGGTGTTTCCATTTTCTTTCTTCTAGGCATCAATTAATTATAATTATGCCTCACTATGCCCTTTGAATCACTTCAAACTAATTTTTCGAACCAAACATATGCAAATTTTAAGAAAAAAACTACACACCTTTTTTTTCTTTGTAGGAGATCGATATTAAATATGTTGTATCTCTGTAATTTTGAATCTCCAATGTCCTAAATTACGTCCTTTGGTAGCTCTCTAAATCCTATTTCTAACCCCACCAATATGATCAATATTGGATTCTTCAAGAAAGAGTTATGCCAAATCTCCCACAATGACTAGATTATAGACTGGTTTAGTAGAGCGTACTTGTAAGACCTGCCATGTATCATTGTTTCGACCTTCAGAGCTGAAAACTTTACACAAGAAACTAATGTTCATCCTCTTTCTATAAATTCTTACAAAATTCCATTATGATTCTCAGAGAGAAAGTTATGATGATTTTCCCAAGGTCACCTATTTGGGATGTAATTCAGGAGCCTACAAAAACCATAACTTCCTTGGATCATATCTCCAAAAATATCACAAGAAAAGATCTGAAATTTGGACCCAAGGTTCATCCTAATTGCAGTTCAAATTGGTTTTAATCTCTGCTTTTGAAACATTGTATAAAACAATTTATACCAAAAATTCCATGATGATATGTTTGGAGTAGTGAAACCCTAGAATCCAAAGCTTCGATACCAAATGTTATGCAACCAACTCACAAAATAGAAGAAAAGATAGATCAATTAATTCAAAATCAACCTCTTCAAGGCAGAAACCTCCTTTACATTGTACAAATGAAAAATTCTTGGATGATACAAAAGGCAAGACCTCCTTTCTATATATAAGAGTCGAAGGGGTCACAATATAATCAGAGCTGGCATAACAATAATATTCTAAGGGCACAACAATAACAATAGTGGACTTCTATGGGGCACAATAATAAAAATATGGGACTACATGGGCACAACAATACAATAAGTGGGTTGCATTAATAAAAATAAGGGGATACACTAGTAGTATATGGACCTAATAGAGAAGCCCCCCTTATCTTTTGTCTTCATTCCTTTTGTCATCCCAAATCACCGCACTTGGTGTGTTGTCAATTTTCTTGATGTACTTAGTGGCATAATAGAAAGACTCATATGATATATACACCCCTCTACCATAGATCCCTCGGGGTTTTTCCCTTTTTGGAACAAAACCTTTCAATTTCTTCATGTACCTCTCTAAGAAGAACATCCAACAACAAGAAACCATCCCAACAAATTCAACATATTCTACTAGGTGAATTAGAAGATGAACCTGAAACTCCTTGAAACTTGAAGGTAGTTCCTTTTTAAACATAAAAATAATCTCATTTATCTCTTGAAGCCACCATCGAATTATAGCCATATGAATCTCCTTTGATGTGATCCAACATACAAATGCAGATAATTTAGATATGGCACATTGTAAGTCTTCGAGGAAGTCATGGCTCACACAGCCATGCACAAGCAGAGGATAATGACACTACATAATGAATAATACATTATACACAAAATTAATTAAAAATATCACATTGTATAAAAAATAATAATAAATAATAAAATCATGTTTTTGACATACATACTCTTATAAGGTTCAAATGGTTACATGATTTCAACCCCAACAAACAGTTTTCCATAGTGAAGCAGCATTGTAATGAAACCCCATATAAAGAAGGAACCCTCACACTCATTATAACTTCCTTTGCCACAGAAAGACCATATTTCTTTAAAATCTATGGGACACCACCTTCTTTGAAAGACTAAGAGGGATCAACCTCTCCTCTATTTTCTTTTCTTGGACGATGTTCCTTTTTATTTTTTGAAGAAATAAGATCTCTCCTAATAGCCAATGTGTCATTTTATTTTGATGATATGTGCCTCCAAGAGGAAGATGAATCATTTTTAAATATATGCATTGGATCTAGTAAGTGGGAAATCTTAAGATGATCCCAATATGGGAGCTCATAAAAGACAGATTTCCTTTTCATCCCAATGGGAAATTTCTCTGCAAAGGTGTTGAATAATTTTGGATCATTGAATATAGGCTCCCCATTTGAACTGAACATTTCTGCAAACTCTACATTCTCTCTCGCATATGCTCTAAGCCATTCAATTGGTTTCATTATTTTAGGCCTTTGGGTTCTCTCTCGTTTACCACTGAAAGTAGATGTTGCTCTTCTGTAAGGGTGTTCTTCTGGGAGGAATACCCTGGAGTAGTCATACACTACTTTTGGTAGGTCGTCAGACCACCTGTCCTTTAGAGAAGGTCCACAACATGCAAATCCATGATACCCTTTTGTTACAATACCGACGAAATTATTGTATACAAGGCATGTTAGCAATCATGAAGATCAAAAAAATTGTATTGAATTAAATTAATATGTGAAACAATATTGTTACGTAAGTAAAAAATCAATAAAATTGTAATTTACTGGAGCAAACTCTTAAGCCTAGATAATCATGTATGGTGTAGGCACATATTCCATACAACATAAAATTATTCTCTACTGTGATGGGTCTTGTTACATCGTACACATGTATCCCTTCCCACAATTCCTTCAATTCATATACCAATGGTTGTATGTAGACACCCATATTCTTCACTTGTCTTCTACAAGGGACTATGAGAACTCAAATAATATGTTCATTCTTCATAGACAACTTTGTGGGGATATTTTTATTTATCACTACTAGAGGCCAAACATAATAGTTGGTGTTTTGGAGGGAATATGGGTTTATTCCATCCATGGCTATGTTCAGTCATAGACTTCGTACTTCATCGTTGAATTTTCCAAGCCATGTATCCTCTATATGCTTCATGTCTATTGAATCTGTTTGGATTCACACAACTCCCAACTCACTTCTGTGTGAAGCATGCCTTCCCTACAACATAGCTAATTATTTGCAATGAAAGAGACTTTGAATCCTTGGGATTATAGGTATGTGTCACAATATATTATATGGAGGACCATGTGATTCACCCTCTTCTTCTTTTTTATAGTAATTGTCATGCCCACATTTTGGACATATATTTTGTTTACATATTCTCCTCTATATATAATACAATCATTTGAATATGCATGACATGTTATGTACTTAACACCCAACATTTTCAACAGCTATTTTTCCTCTTTACAACTGCCTGACAAGACATCATCACTCAGAAGAACCTTGTCTTTGAATAACTTGCAATTGATGTGAAATATAATTGTACAATTTCAATATTTAATGTTCATAAAATTGTCCATTTTTAATGTTGATTGTGTGAAAAGATTTCTCAAAATATAATGGATTTGATCGATCATGTAGGTGAATTACTTAAATATTTTAGATAAAAATGCATTCTACATGCCAAAATTTTCTTTCAAGTTGTATAGCAACATCCTTTTCCCCACTTAGTAGACTTTGACTTGCCACTAGGTCCAAAGAGAAAGGTGGTGGAAGAATATTTTTAGATTTCAAGTAAGGTATTAGTGATATGAGCATCATCCCCTAACTCATCATCCTGGAATGCATCTAACAACATTCCCTCCATGGTAGTCATACCATGTAAGTAATCATCCATACCAACCTATATTTAATTTCCTCCATTGCCAACTTGTGATGAAGAACTATAATTGTTGTAGTCATTCCTAATTGATGAATTTGGGCGTACTGGAAATTGAATAGGTGGTTGATTCAACCATTCCTTATATGCTTCCTCTCTGAATATTTCTCTTAATACGACCATCTCTCGATTTGATGTTGTAGTGGGGTGCAACAGAAGATGATAGGTCGGTCGTTCATCATCACTAGAATCCTAATTTTAAAAAATATTGAATATCGGTATATCAATGATATTAGTAAACACATCAATCCAATTGGTTTGGTGAAATTACATTATACCAAATAATTATTACCATTGTTGGCCAAGGATTGCGACTCAAAGATGAAGTCATTGTCCATTTTCATCTACCAATTTCTTGTGATATGATGCTCCTCATAGAAGCTTCTGACATTTTTGAAATGGAGGAAAATTTTCTACATCTAAACTCGATTCTGAATTAGGATCCCACAAATTTGGCTACATTTTTGTTCAAACATACATGGATTAAAAAATAAATAAAGTCAATTAGATAATGGAAATATAAATAAAATTTGAACTTATTAAAGATGGAAATGGAGAACTCCATGAAGGAATTTAATCAATAATATGGAACAAGCTAGAATTTGAAGAATTGACCACTTGATATTATGAGATTTTCTCCATACATTTGAGAAAAATAAGAAATTGAATTTTGTGTACATATCTAAAATTAATTTTGAGAACAATATAACCATAATCTGAATTTCAATATAGTTTTCAAACCATTTTTCAAGAATAAGGCGACTTTAAGTACAAAATGTATACAATGAACTATTGTAACTCATATGGATGCGTCCTAAAGGATAACTTGAGATTAATATGTCATTTTATGTGAAAATAAAATTTCATATAACTTTTAAACCTTACCATTTCTCTTATCGGGATTAACTACACCAATGTGTTTCAATAATAACCACATTGGGACATTAAAATAATAATCGCACTAGTTTTTGACATTTTTGAAAATAAAAAATATTATATTATATTGGTGCTCTTGTTAAATATAGCATTGATTCACACCTGTTTCCAAGATTTCGGAAATAAAAAACAATTCTACCATGTTGGTGCTCTTATAACAATTACAACATCAAAGCATTTAAATACAAACCACACTATTGTGTTAAAATATTAACCACATTGTTTCTAGATTTCAAAAAAAAAATTATCATGTCGGTGTGCTTAGAAAATTTGGCGCCTTGGCAACTTCAGTGCACTTTACTTGTAAATGCAGTGGTCCTCTTTACTATTGAATGCATCGATGTTTGGATTAAGTAAAAAAAATGCATTTTTTTTTTTTTTTTTAATTGAAAAATGAGCGGCAATTGATTTTCGAAATCTAATTTCAAAGTTTTTTAAATAGTAAAATGTTATTCACTATTTCATTATTTTACCCAATATTTCGAGGGAGTGATTTGCAAGAGAGACATACCAGGAGCACTGTGCAACAACATAACTTTTCAAAAGATCAAAAGCTAAAAGGTATGGTGATTGACTCAAAACCCTACATAATAAACGTTTTAAATTTTATTGTTGATTTTACTACTGAGGATTTTTTGAGTTTATGTTAGGGTTTAATTAAAAGTGATATCACTTGCAAGGGAGACATACTCGGAGCATTGTGGAATAGCAAAATATTTTGGAACCACAAAAATATCAGAATTTGAAAGATATGGTGATTCACTCAAAACCCTAAATAGCAAAAGAATTAAATTTTATTGTTGATTTTATTGTTCAAATTTTTTACAATTTTAATATATATTTAATTCAAAATTTAGAAAATAATAATAATAATAAATTAATTAATTAATGAAAAAACCTTGCATAATAAATAATTTACTATTAATTGCTAGTAAATTGTTTTTACAATCTTTGTTCCTATCTATATTTAATTAAAATTCAAAAAAAAAAAAACAATACTTACCTTAAAGCCTTGCTTCTTCTTGTTTATGTGACCAAAAAATTTCACCTTAGGGTTTAACTCCCTCTACCACTTCACAATTAAGGTTTTCATTTTAAGCATTTTATATTTAATGCGTTTGTGTATCTACTATATATAGGGCATTTGACATGTAAAGTAGGGGGATCACTTAATGAATTAGATCCAAACCCTGTCGACCCTACCTGTTGTTTTTTTAAAACAACATATGTTTCGCAGTGCGCCATGTGTAATATAAACACACCAGTGTTGCTGGTGCTTCTATCATTACATATCACACTGAATCATGTTATCCTTGTCTAGTATAATGCATTAGCTCGCCTCTGCCAAATAGCACCATTAAGTGATGGAGTACTTTTATCATTACAAATCGCACTGTCATAATTTATAATATATATATATAATATATATATATATATATATATATAATATATAATATATATAGATATATATATATATATATTATTCATTGTCAGGGTTGAATAAATAAATGCCTGGTGTGTTTAGTAGATTAAATTCACCGAGGCATTTATTCAGATAACTGCACCAGTTACCAAAGTTTTTTTCAGTTGAAAATTATTATTTATGTATAAAATATATTAATGGCTTTGTATTGAAAGGTATTGATTGTATATTAATAAAAAAATATCTAAGAAGTTGTCAAGTAACAAAATATTGGATCGACAAATAATGACAAATCCAAAAAAACAGAAAAGGAAAGTCCTTTGTAAATTCTTTACAAAATTAATATGTTTAAACTATATGTAAGTTCAACTAATATGTATTGGTTAGTGTGTGTCATGCAAAGCCACAAAATGAACAAGGTCGATAAAATTATTTCTAATCTAAGTGCAAAAGAACGTAAAATCCTGATAGAAAAATTACAGAAGGATGAATGAGGTGAATGCAAAAATACTATTCAATATGAGTTTTTTTTTTTGAATTTTCATTAATAATATTAGATAACATGTTTCAAATAATTTATTAATTCATATATGTTTAGTGTTCTACAAGGAGCAACAATGAAGGAAAATATCAATGACATTCTAAAAAAAAAAAAATTATAGAACATGTAAATGACGATGAATTGGTCCTTAGCTCATCTAGAGTGGTGTTGGAGATCAATGAAATGGGGTAATTGTTTTACAAAACTATGAGGAATATAGTGGAACAAAAATATAGAGGTACTTTCCACATGCAATACAAAAATCAATCCAATTATTCCAAGAAACAAATTATATCTAAACTACAAGAAGTGTTTCAAGAGTAATGGTTAATGAAACTTGTCACACTTACAATAGAAAAAACATACAATGAAAAAAAAGAATAATTCAAAATGTAATACTCCTAATTAAAATGGTTTTCTAGGATTATATGTATATATTACTATAAACCATTCATTTATTAATATCAAATTTGTTATATTTAGTTTTCATATATCAATATAAAAATAGTTTATTACTTTTTTCAGGAGGATTATGAAAATCCCAAAGGATCAACGAGTTGATATGAGAAACATGTAAGTAGGAATGTCCAAGGAGATAGTCAAATAAATGGACATAATTTCATCATAGGAGGAGTCATCTCAACAAAAACGTGCTTCAAATGTATGTAATCCTGATTGACTTTGTATATATAAACAAATAATCTAGAATTAAATATTAATTTTCGAGTATTTTCTTGCATAAAAGAAAACAAAATGGAACTCATTTAGCACATAAAATAGGACGACAAAGAAAAAAAGGGTTGATATCAAAGTTTGTGAGCAATTGTTAATATTTCCTTATAACAACCCAAGGTTTCATTTTTGTATATTTTAAGTTGTTTTACAGCAACAATCCTAGAATGTCTTCAAATATGTGCTAACATACAAAGAAGAGCCATCAAAAGAATTGATTATCATTGGGTTAAATATGGGTTGTGAGTATATGTTGGAATATCAAAAATTAATTATGGAATTTGTAAGTATCTATGTTGTTTTACGTCTCTGAGTTTATAAGTAATAGAACAAAAAAATCATTTATATTAAATATATGATTTATAATAGGGTATAAAACATGCAAAAAATAAAGTATGGAACTATGCCAATAGAAGAGTTATTTGGTTTTGACACCATGTGTACAGTTCATGAGTCACTTCATGCTATGATAGATTGCTATTCAATTTGCATTGATGTATATTATTTATTTCAATTTTCATTATTATCACCAATGTAGATACACTCATTAAACTTTATTTTTATGTTTGCAAATGGAACAAGATCAATAAAATGGAAACAATCGATGCAATCAAAGAAACATTCTCCAAATAACCCAATTCATGGAAGTAACTCAAGCATTGATAACAGTTCCAGTGAAGAATGATGATCTGTTTGGATATCAATGCAATTTGTTATATTTTTTGAAATAAGTGTCTATGAAAATTAGACATTTTGTTTAATGTAATGGACATAGTGTTCCAATTAAAAGACAAGGGGTTACCAACAAATATCCCATTTTGTATGACAAAGAGCATATTATTGATATATAATAAAATACATTTTAATTTTTTCTATTGTGTTTTCCAATGTCGTTGTGAAATGTTACACCACTGATTAAATATTACAATGAAGAGATGTGAAATCTAATAATATAACAAATTAATCCAAACATTATATAAAACTAGATTAATCGAAATCTAATTTATATTAATATTGTTATACAATATATGTTGATTTTTTTATGAATAACGTATTTAAAAAATCACAAATAATTGAAATGTCATAGGTCAATGTTTCTAAAAAAGAGATAATATCGTACAAAAAACTAGTGTGTCTATAACATAAACATACACCAGTGTGTTAGGTTATCTAAAAGCACTGTTGTGGAATTTTTTTTACATGGTTGAAGCCTTTTCTGAAAACGACAACATTGGGTGTTATATTCTTCAAGAACCAATATTGTTTTCATTTAACGGTGTAGCACATTGTAATTCTGAAAGAAATAGTGCTTTCATAGAACTAATGTCGCAGTGCTACAAAATGTTATTTCCAACCCTGGTACACTATTCAAATTAATAGTAGTGGCTCCTTTATAACAGTAGCGTACCCTTGATTTTATAAAAATTATACACATCAGAGTTGTGAGTTAAAATAAAATCATTGTGTCTACAACGTTTTTTTTGCCTTCCCCAGTGTCATTCCTAAAAAGAACACCCCATGGAATTTTTTTAATATATATGCATTGGGAGGTATACATTGCAGGCATCGGTGTTATTTGCATTGAATGCCTTAGTGCTTCTAGTTATGTATACAACCCAGGTGCTCTTATATATGTAGCACACCAGTGTTATTTTTCCATGAAGCGCGCTGCTAAAAAAACATCCACTAAAACCTCTAGCCACCGAGATTGTTTCAGTTGTGATGAAGTTTCATTTTAATCTCTACTAAAACATTTGTTATCATAAACATATGTTTTAGCAGAGTTTTTTTTTACAAATTTTTCCTATTTTATAACACTAAAAACCTTCTCTAGAAGGTACTTTCCTTGTAGTGATTGTTAGTATGAGCTAGACTTTATGGATTATTATGGTTTACTTCCATTTATGTATGTGCTTTTGTACGATAATTTCCATGATTAAGCTAATACATTTTTATATTTATTATGACAATAAGTTTTCTTATTTTGGAAATACAAAGGAAGGTTCCAAATTGGATAGCAGTGATAAATTTAATAGTCATGTCTTATTTTAATCTCCATCATCTAATAATTTAATTGTATGATTGTTAATGGGAGTTTTCTAGTTATAGCTGACAAATGTCTATGCAGTTGTAGTTGGTAGATTGTGATCCATAATAACATTGACCATCTACTACTAATGTAGATGTGTTAGTATAAATATTACAAAAATAATAATTTAGAGATAATTTTTTATGTTTCTTATGCGGAATAATGATGTGATTTGAGATGATATTGTTCATTATGGCACAAAATGAATATATTTTATCAATATTTTAAGTTATAGTATACAGATTCTTTGAAAATATTAATTGCACGTTGGTTATGTATTTATTCATCTATCATGAATCATTACACCATGGTTGTTGTGGCAATGCTTTTAGTAGATATTATCTCCTCTCTCTTGGTTTTGATGAAGGTTGTTGATAATATCTTCCCATTAATTCTTGTTAGTGCATTAAGATATTATCGGTGACCATTCGTGGCTCTACAAAAACAAGGAGTGATATCATGCAATTGATGTTCTATCCATTGCAAAAACAAGTGGTGACAAAGAGACAATATTAAGAGATGATAAAATTACACCTTCCTTTTGGATCAAGAACACATTTATTTCTTCAACATACTAACACTTCACCATATGTTGGACCAACCCCTAACATCCATTTATAATATAATTTTTATGTTATTTATAACTATAGTTGAATATTGTTCATCCTTTATTTAAATCCATGTGATTTCCAATTGCCTCCCTATTTACTATACATAGAAAAACCCCTGCATCATGGATGCCACAGAAAATAAAGTTAGCACACCATGCAATCTTTTCTATATCCCTCTTTCATCATTATCGTGTTTCTATGCCACAATATTATGCATGATAAATCAATATTTTCACATTATTTCTTAAAATACATTTAGAAATTCAACCTAGATAAATTACTTATTTTATTCCATTCCTTATCAACACCAAAACAAATAATTTGTAAGACTTCTAATATTCTTCCACCAGAAGTCATTTCCCAAGGTTTTCCAAAATTTATAATTTCGAACTGTTATAAAATGATAACAATGTTACACAATTGAATACGTGAGGAACATATCGATGGAATTCAAAGATGCTGGGACCTAATATTCCTTTCAACTCTTTTTGACAATTATCCAACATTGTGGTAGGGAAACAATTAATACGGTGTGGTTGTGATAGTGTTTGTCCTAGTTAGATTAATATTCATATGATAAATGCAAATGGGTTATATGTATAATGACGACTATATCAATGGTAGATGGATGAGTTGGTGTTTATGATTTCTCTAATTTTAAAATATATGTTTCTTCTACATAATAACTCCAGAGAAATGTGTTTTAAAGGGTGGTCATGGAAAATGTATGTTGGGCAGCGGATCCCCCCGTACCAGGTTTTTGGGGCTTGTAGCTCGAATGTTGGTCAAAAGTAATGTAAGACCCCGCAAAATACAGGCATGGAGCATGAGAGGCTAGGGTTGTCCACCCTAAAATATTGTAATGTAATATAGAAGGTGTCGGCCTACCCATGGTCTTTGGACCATGGGAATGTATAAATAGAGCAAGGCTCTAAGTGTAGAAGCAAGTTTTTAGTGTTGATGTTATGTGATATGGGTTTTTGAAAGTGATATGTGCTCTGAGTCTGTAAGTCTGAGCCTTGGGTTGTAGGAGTAGGAAGAGGCTTTGCAGGTGTGTGCATAGAGGCCTGGTAGAGTCTGCAGTTGGGTATGCGGGCCCCTGCAGCTGAGTGCGCAGGGCAGAGTTGGGATTATAATGGAACTAAACTTTAATAAAAGCTAAGTTGACTCCGAAATATTGTGCATTTATTCATAGATCTATATTTTCATGTTTCTGTTATATGTTTATGAATCTCCTTACATTTTATGATTACGCACACTTGTTATGAATGTTGAATAATTGATAAGAATATTGGGCCCACAAAATTAAGTTAAGATCTATAATAATAACACAATAAATAAGAATCTAGACCGTGCTGCTTCACACTCTTTATAGAGCTACGCGAAGGTCAGATAGCTACATAGAGCATTGTGAGTGCATAGGATGAGTTCGTGAATTTCCCAAACTTCATCAAGACATTCCTAGGGTGCAGAAACCTGGTTCCAGCGCCCTTCCATACTACCTCGGGTGAGACCTCAGTCTGCGCATCGTGAACTGTTGCCTAAAGGGCCGGTAGTTTCAGGATTTGTTTGGCTAAATCACTTTTGAACCTGGGTCAGGTCCCAACAAGCCAACAAATGGATATGCTGCCGGGACCGGGATCTGCCTAAGTGATGTCTAATCTCAAAACACTAGAATCCTATGAAGAAGGAAATTGAAGATTGGTTGGATCAGAAGCTTCATGAGTTCGTGACACAGGAAAATAGAACTCCACAGATATCCGAGAAAAGGTGGCTGGATCACTACGTATATACGGAAATCCATGAGATCTTCTTCACGTACTTCTCTTCAAAGTTGTATGATTGGACCGCGAGGTTAGACAATAGCTAGGGAAGGTATAAGCTCGATCAATCGATAGTGTGGACTTCGGAGTTAGTGTGCAGACTAGAGGCATCAGAAGATAAGATCATGCAGGCCGTAGACCATTGGCTGGACCGGATAATAGGAGGGTTTATCATTGAATTTGCGGTAGACACAATTGTAAGCTACAGCGAAGCGAAAACACGTTTTCTTAAGGGACCATGAGGTAAGTACATCAAATCTTTGAATACCTAGATTAAGATTTTGTTAAGTGAAAAACGGGTGATGCGAATACATTAATGATTGGAACAACACGAAGTGGAAAGGTCTAAAAAGGTATTGAAGCATTAGGAAATAGTCCTTTAATTTCACTTCCACGAGTAAGCGAGGAAGAGCATGCTCGTGTTTCTCTAAAGAGTGCGATCAGTTGGATAAGGTAGTGCATTCTGCAATTACCAACTCCACTTACGCCACCACTCGCTTCACCTCCTTCACCTCCATCTTTGCCCACAATACCTCCACAAAACTAATAGTTCAATATGGTGAGCACAATTAAGCTACCCTTATTTTCAGGAGTAGGAAATGAAGACCCAGATCAGTTTTGGTTTGTGGTAAGAGCAATGTGGGAAGCACAAGGGGTTATGGATAATAACATTAAGAAGGCTACATTAATAAGTGCACTACAGGATCCCGCGTTGATGTGGTATATCAAGCACTCAAATGATCACCCGAATGCAGGAATAGCGGAGATCCATAATGCGTTGAATAGAGAATTTAGCCAGCCGAAATCAGAGACATGGTAAATCATTAGATTTAAAGAGATCGCAATGCTTCTAGGTGAGACCCCCTGGGATTTGGATTAGATGCTGAAGAGTACAATTCGTGAGGCTAATATGATGTTAATGGATGCACAACACTGTGCATGGTTTGTGGCGTCTTTTACACCACACTTGAGGATGGCGTTGTCATAGCAGAAGCTTTCGACCTGGGCAGAAGCATTGGAAATGGCGATGAGGTTGCATGAAACACCGATATAGGGTTTGGGATTGGGAGTCCAATAGATCCATGCGCAATTGCAAAACCTATGCTTGGAGATGTAGAGATTGAAGCAAGATAGGGCACCACGGTGAGAGGCACGTGAAGAACTGTGGTGCATAAAATGTAAAGGTCAGGACCACGACAAGGATCATTGTCTAGTGTTTGTGAACTACTTGGTAAGAGGGGGACCGATGTCATTGAGACCAGAGGCACAGGCAAGGCCAAGTGTGGCACCCACACTCTGGTGCGCAATTTGTTAGGTGGGAGGAAAGCACACGACGGACAACTATCATCTATTGCAAAAGTATACCCAGACTCTACAGCAGCTATTTTGTAATTTTTGTACATCACTAGGCCAGGATGAGCGTAGTCATTGAAGATACGAGTTAATGATGGATCAGACCCCAGCCTATCGAATGCAGACAAAAACGCAAAGCCTTGACCTAGCCGTGGGGATGGTGCACCCTGGATTTCAAGGGCAAGGATGAGGATGAGGGGTAATGGGGCCAGGAAGGGGCCGAGGATAGTTAATTTGTTACAATTGTGGAGGACCGGGGCACTACGCTCGCAATTGTACCAACCCAACGAGAATATCTTGTTCATATTGTGATCAATTTGATCATGAAATCATAGATTTTCCTACGTTGATCACACAGATGCGCGAGAAAGGAGTACTCCAGCTAACTCCAACTCAAAATGTCCAAATGATGAGATCTAAACCACACAAAGAAGACCCAAATGTGAATATGGTGCTCAGAAGTGGTGCGAACACAGGGGAAGATAAGGGGAAGCAGCCCAAGAAAGATACATGGGTTCGCAAGGCTCCTACAAAGGAACCCGATTTTGATGCGGAATGCACAAAGGAAACGTTTGTGGAAGTGTTGAAGGCTTGAAAAATCGGGATTCCAACAAGATGGATAACCACCTGGTCCGAACGTTAGGACAGCTCCTTTTCCGGTTGGAATAGTGGCTCTGATTGGGGATGATGGGACAAGTTTCCCAATTTATTTATAAGGTTCGTGCTAACGAGATGATGTTTTTATTTTTTGGATATTATGGGGTAAATACTTATTCTAAAATTGATCTATCTTCTAACTATCATATGCAATCTATCATAATCAAAGAAAACATCTAACTTTAAAACCGTCCCAGGAGTAACATTTATATATGCGATCTAAAATGATTTCTAAAAGTAATTGATAATAAATATCATTCAATTATGATAAGAATAGAATTCTTTTTTTTTTTTTAAGTAAGCATTTGTATTAAGAAACAAAAAATATTGTACAAAAGGACTGCCCGGGCAGACTAAAGCCCAAAGCTTTGCAGAGAACAAGACAACTTGACCAAAGGAATTCCTACAGAACCCCTCAGAAAAAGGGTAGTCGGCAAGGATACACTATCCACCTCGACCTTGAGGAGTAGACAAGAAGAGAGCAGTGCTTAAACAAGAAGCAAACAGACTAGCTAGGAGGTGAGAGCATGGCAAGGGATTCTACCCAGCTAGAGTGGAATCCACAGTTCGGCCCTTTTTACCCTTCTTCTTACCAACTTTGACCCATCCAAGTTGATCCGGCTTGGATGGAAAGATTTGCACACTGAGCTGGGCAGACGGGGAGACCTCCTTATCTGAGTCCGAAGGAGAGGTCTCATGAGATCACTTCTGTGAGAGCGGTGGGGCGAGAGACTCCTCAGGACCTGTATGGGGCGGGTCCTGTGTAAGCGAAGCATCCATCTCATCCTCATTCACTTCCTCTTCATCTAAACTAGAGCTAAAATCATCCATGGGGGGCGGGTCACAAGGTTTCCAGCTTTTGGATTTCGGTTTAGGAGCGGCATTCTTCTTTTGGGCAGGAATCGCTGGACATGATCTATGAAGGTGCCCTGTGAGACGACAATTTCTACAACGGAATGCTTTGTTCTCGTAGTCCAGGGTCTGAGTCCAGTGGAAGTCTCCAATTTTGAGAATGATCTGATCTGGTAATCCTTTGCTCATGTCTATTTCTGCGTAGATTCTGGCGAAGGTGTAGATGCCCTTTTCCCCTCCAGAAGTATCTGTAGCTAGATGGCAGCCTAGAGAGTTACCAATTCCCTCAAACACAACAAAGTTCCATAAATGAACCGGTAGGTTGGGAAGTCTAACCCAGATGGGGAGCTTGGTAATAACAGCTGTAGAAGGATCAAAATCTGGGAACCAGGGGGTTAAGAAGAGACCCACCGAGTCCCAAAACCAAGGGCCCCCAGTTAATGCTTTTTGATAATACTCACTGTCAACAAAAACAACAATGAAGAAACCTTTAGAACAGAGAAGAACCTTGCAATTGTTGCTCCAGTTGGACTGAACCCATTTGTAGAGATCCTTTGTGCGTGGCCATAGCCCATTGAACCTGCAAATAATGCCAAATTCGGCAAACAGTTGAAGCTGCCTGTCCATCGTTGGATGTATTACTTCAATGGAGGAGGTTTCCTCCAGCTTGTCCACCAAAAACGGTTTTGGAACTTGGGCTGGTGAAGCGGAGTTCTTGGGTTTCTGGGCATGGACAGCATCTCTGCAAGAAAACGTTGCTGCTGAAGATGACTGTCCCGCCGCTCCCCCTCTCAAACAAAGGGAGAGAATGATGGAAGCATTTCTTTGAATGTCGTAGAATGAAAGGGGCAAGAGATCTTCTAGTTGTTTACCTTTGAAGAGGAGCCTTTGAGAAGCAGAAGGAAGCCCCGTCCTTAGGTTCAGTTCTTGCTTGAGATCTTGCACAAGATCAGAAGAGCTCACCCACTAAAGCAGAGTTTTGCCTGAGAGGAGTGCTCTTAGGATCTAGAAAGACTCGGATTGCTTCAGCATCAGCAGTCTTCTACAAGACCGAGACGGGAGGGTGCTGGTACAAGCAAAGCTTGCCAGGGGCCCAATCTGTGCCTGTTTTTTATTTCCCTGCGCTGGGCAGCAGACGATATTAGTCCTTGGGTATGGCTTGAGATCTTTGAAGCTTGCTGCATCCATCTTAGCAGGGCCAAGCAGAGGCATGACTATCAACCGATGCTGTATCTCACGACGATTTCTTAGAGCCCTGCCCCAAGAGACCAGATCCCTGTGTGGTATTTCGTCGAACACTTTCCACGCATCCTCCCTGCGCAGGCATTTTTCAGAAGATTTGAAAACAAGAAAACCTAGAAGCATTTTTATTTCCAGACTACCACTTCCTAAGTGGAAAACAGACGGAAGCTGTTTCGTAGGAAGAGAGAGACAAAAGGAAGTCCAACTTCCCGCCCCTGAGCGGTTCTGAGAAAAAGGAACCAAGCCTGGTGTAATTATCAACACTAAAAACAAACCTGAACCCTCGTACTAAGTGAGCTTCTGTTGTACTGCAGACAAGGGGCGGTCTTCAATCGAGGCTATGCGAAAAGCCCTGTGGGGATAATGGACATCGTCTTCAAGGAGGAGGCCAAGCTGGAGAAAATCACTGGGAATGAAGACTGCCCCTCCACCAGCAGAAACCTGCTCATGAGCTGAGCAGCGCCGAACCAAACCGAGAAAGAGCCGACCTTCCACAGGAATGGGGCCTGGGAGGCGAAACGCTGAGGGGGAGAGACAGGCCCAGGCAGCGCCGTTCTGGGAAGCACATGCTTGTCCGAAACCCTTAGCCGAGAGTGCCATTTTTTTCCTCGCTTCCAATAGAATTCGTTTAATAATGTTCATTTCGTATAAAAAATTAGCCGAAACGATATGACAGGTACATCACATAAAGAGTCAATCATATATTCAACATAAAGAATAAATGATCATTATACAAAAGTGCAATAATGATAACTAAGAATTTAAACTCTCATACATAAATAACTTAAAATGATTATTGCTTGATACACAAGTAAAAATCATTAAGAGATAGAAATACCATTTGTAAAATGTCCTCCTCATGTGCTCCAGCAAATATTGATCCACTTTCAAATCATTTAACATCAACTAAGAGTACAAAAGTGCAATTTCAGTAGAAGATGCTAAACTCAAGTAGAAAATAAACAATGTTCCATTAACTTTACCAAAACCTCCTCAAAGGGACAAAAGTGCATGTTCTGAAGAATGTTTTTGATAAAAAATTTGGACCCTTCTCTAAATGCATGAGAGGGGTTTAAATACTAATCTATGAAACTACAAATACAAATTACAAAAATAGATGAGGAGGTTTAAACGACCTGCCTCATTTTAAGAGAAAATAAAGAAAAATAAAATAAAATATGCCTATGACTAATCCTGCATTTGATCTTTGAGATTGCAAATATCCAACATAGGCTTAAGGAGTGTCAGTTGGCCGACTTCAGCTTTCAGCTGTCCTGCGAATACAACATTGGTGAGTGTTGGCATCATTTTTTCGGTGGAATTAATCAGGCCCCTCAGGGTCATCCATTGGTAGTGCAGTTTCACTAGGTATTGCCAATATGCTTCCCATTTCAACCTAGTCACTCGTCTGATTACCTTTACCCTTTCCTCCACTGCCTGTTTCCATACTACTTGAAGTTGTTTTGCATTTGCAAGAAAGCCAGGGGTCGTTTCTGCTACCAAATTAGCATTGTGTAAATTATCATTCGCACACTCAATGACAATGTTTGTTGTTGCTGCCGCATCCTCCATTGCCTGTTCTGCCTCTCTGAGCCGAGAATCCCAATTCACAATAAGATTTCTTTATGTGATTCATCTAATTCGAGCATATCTACTCTTTCCCCATTCTCAGATTTCTGCCAAATTAAGAAGTCTAAAAGGTTTTTAATAATTTCATCATATTCAAGTCACAATTCCATAACTTGATTCATTATGTTATATCTCATTTCGTAGTGAGAATTCCACTGCGAAATCTTTTGGCATAATAACTCTTTATGGTGTAAAAGTTGGGAATTGAGGCAAAGCACTTTTGTGACAAAATATTCAATATTTGGTTCATATTTATGCAGTTCTATTATGCTCTATAACTATGCCTCATTACCTACTAAACTGATCTGATGTTCTATCTGCATTTGCTGAAACTCCTGTTGAAGTTTAGCCAATTGCATTTCTGCTTATTGGTTGGTACTGACCTGTTGTAGCTATTGTTCTAATAACAAAATTTTGTCTTCTTTTTCTTTGAGCAGCAGTTGTACCTCTGCTGCCTTGTCAATGGTCACTAAAGCATGTGCGCTTGTGAACTGCGAGAGTCTATTGAGGTTAGCTAATGGATCTGGGGATGGGTCTTTCCACAGAACATCTACAGGTTCATCCTTAGGAGTAAGAATAGAATCCAACTTTCTTTTCTGTCTCTGTCTTTTAACGATGGCTTTGTGTTGAGGGTTGTAGAATACATCCAGAGGTGGATTTTCCTCTATTCTCAATACAATATCAGATGTGGGAGCAATGGGAATATGCTCTGTTTCCTGAGTGCTAATAGCCCCTCCTGTTACAATTTATGTGGTCGTTTCTTGTTGGTTTGTTTGTGGCTATGTGATTTATTCCCCTGTTTTGAGTATCTTATTGATATTGTCCCATTCTTCTTCTAAATCAATCATAAGTGGCGTTTCTCATTGTGTAAGGGGAGTTGAAGTTTCGACTTGTTTTATGAGAGAAGTCTGTTGATCTGACTTTGCTGTGGACTGGGCTACGTCTTTAATTGATTCCTCACTCTTGCTGTGTTCATTCTATGATGTTTTCTTAGATTGTTCGACAGAATTTTCTGTGGATGCATTTCCAAAACTTGTTTTGGATTTTTCTTTTGAGTCTCCACCTATTCTTGCACTGGGAGTAGGATCTCTCATTGGCTCAATGAATAGTTGGTCCAACAGGACCTTAGATAACCTCCTTTCCTATAGTTATCAAATGTTTGGAGACCTTCTTTATCAAAGAGTATTTGTGCCATATGTTGTACTTCTTTGAAGGTGTTATTCTATAGGAAAACATCATCGAAGGGGTCTTTTTCATGGGTAAATATTCTTATTTTCACCATTGTGTTAAAATCTTTGAAAATACCCAAGGGATCAAATTGTCTTCCTAGGAACTTGGGTAATTGCAAAGATAATACATTTTCAACTTCTTTGAAAGCAAGTCCTAAGTCATGCATTGCAAATACTCCACATGTTACAGGAAATTGAGGCCAAATGCCCTTGTTGGAATCCTTCAATATCTTACTCATCCCTCCTTCACTGCATGTCTAATAGGCTATCTCTCTAGCCATCAGTTTGTCTAGGACATAGAAAGGTAGAACATGGGGAGAGGCAATACTATCGAACACTCTGATAGATGTGAATAATTCTTCCCCGAATCATCTGGCTACATGGATAATATCTACTTCGGCTTCTTGGGAGAACCTAGGGGCATCTCAGTCATAAATCCTTTTGTGAATCAGAAGAATAACCTCGTGACAAATATTGAAGAAGTGTGGTGTGAAATTAGACTCACACATGTCTTTTTGATATATTTGAATAGGAAGTGGATTTTGAGAAGTCCACTTCCATCCCATAAGAGGAAACTTGGAACCAAAACAAATAGTATCCATAACATAGGCACTCATGAAAAATGGAGGGTAAACCCTGAAAGTAATACTCCTTTTTCTTTTGTACTCTAAAATTGTCGTAGCTAAGTTATCAGATAGGATTTGAGCCCCATTCATTATTGTGGCATTGACATCTGCATCTATTAGGGGTAACCATTCTGACAAGAATTTGGTATTGTCTGGTTTACCAAACAATCTACATAACATAACGGCAGCAAAATAGAAATGGGAACTAGGAGAACCGATGGTGTACATGTCGTTCTTATCTTTCTTTAGTCTTTCCTCGTTGTTTGACCAATTCTTCATGCATTCTGCCAGGTCTTCATTTTCCTTGGCGAAATTCTCGACAAACTGCCTATTGTAGATGACTTGCGGCTCTAGTAGATGGTACATGAGTCTCAGGTTGTCTAGAGTAAATGACCCTATGAATTCTTGGCTTGTCGTCCTGAATTATCTATCTGATATGTCCGCATTGTCTATGATCCACTTAACCATGTCGGTATAAGGAAGTATCTTTGGTCTTGTAGCAATGTGGTGCAAGAATGAGCATGCAAGTTCAATCAGAGTAGCATCAGAAGAAACGCGTCCATCCACTATAACCGTTGTTTCCATAACTCTTGGTTTTTCTTACTCCAATAGCTGATACATAGTCTCCCATGTGAATGTCCCTGCATCTCGATTACAAGTAGTATCTGTGAACAGGCGGGTCATCTCTGATTTCTCAGAAGCGGGTGCCTTTCCTTTCTTCGTCATTTCTTCAAATTTCCTGCTCTGTGTGCTCTTCCTAAAGTTACAAGAGGAGAGCAGAATAGGATAAAAATGATAGTAAAAATAGAAATAAATCAATAAAAGGATGAAATAAAGGTGACAGATGTTCTTGATTCTAAATCACGTTAGAAGATATCAACTTGCGTTAAATGGCCTTTCACACCTAATTGTAACTATTATTTTAATAAATGTCCACTAATGAACCGTTATCTTAACTTAATGTCCATCACTTCACATCAAAAGTTGGGAAGCACTCTCCTAGAACCGTGAGCCCTTTGAGTTGAGATAAAAGCGATTTTTCGATTTGCTACACAATATCACAGATCGTTATATCGCCAAAACTCGTTTACATTTAAGACTTAGCGTTGTGTGAGTTGATGCAATATGCGATATGCGAGATGCTATAGCATTTCACAATATTTGTTTATTCTTTATTGAGTAGTGTTGCATGGTTGAAACTGTGATGCGAGACGATTATAAGGGTTTTATGATTTCACATTTTGCAGATCGCGATTTCATGGGGTAACTTTTATAAGGAAGGTCTATCATAATTGTTTTACGATGTCATAATTTGTCCTTTAAAAGAGGGTCTTTTCAAGGATTATTTTAATATTTACAACTTTCCAGGTATAAAACTACTTTTAGGTTATTTTACCATGTGGCGCTTGTTTATGGAACTCATTGTTTGTGAAGTTTTATATGCTAAAGTATGAAATGGTAAATTTTCCATGATTTTGCAAGTTCAGTTTTGACATCTTATTTTATTCTAAAAATAAAAAAGCATGACTAGATGCTAGGATTGATTTTTTTTTTTTTTGGAAGAGTCCCCATTTATTAATGTTATTACTAATACTAGTAAATGGGGGGGTTGTTGATAAGCACAACAATTGGTGATTCACTTGGAAGAACCAATTATCTCTGAGGGTTTTTTTGAATTTTATAAAATTTCCAAAATGGAGATGGTTTTGAAAATGAAACTACATTGTACGAAATATAAGGTAAATAGTGTTATTTATTAATAACAACATCTTGCTCTAACTATCTTTATTCTTATTATCTTCCTCTTAGAGTTAGTCATTTTACTCACATCAGTCATTACTTGGTTGTAAAGATAAAACAAAAGAATCTCGTTAGATCAGTTTTGGTTTACTCATTTTTTGTAGGTGGATTCTTTGCTGCCGGCAAGCATTCATAGCATTGATAGGGTTACCTATTACCCAACAATGATCCAGTGTCCCACTTGAGAAGAATGCAATTTTCAAAGATAAATCCTCATATATACTTATCACTTTTTTATTTCCTTATTCCTCTTTTTGTTTCTTAAAGAAAAATGTCTTGGTTTGGTGGCCAAAATTGATAATGCCATTCACTTGATTTATAACTTAATTGAACAAGTTGGCTCTTGATGAGACCCCTTGTCTTTTGATTGAAACAATCTCGAGCCATCACCATGTTTTGATATTCAGTATGGCAATGTCAGTTAGTTATAGTCCTTATGATCATGAGAAGCCGGCTCTTGATGAGACCTCTTATTCTTTAAGTTAAAGTGTATAATTGGATTATACCTCGAATCTTGCAAGTTCCTCAAGTGGGGGGGTGAGTCATTGGTTCCTTAATAATTTTCCTGGATGACAATTGTAGAGTTTAAAAATATCTTTTCCATAGAGAGTCTTTGTTTTTTTATTGATAATTTTTGTGATTAATGTAACCTAAGGTTGATCCTAACCAAAACTTAGATAGTTGAAATAGAAGAACAGGCAAAATTTTCCAAAATAATAGCACTTAACCATATGTTTCATAAATGGAGATTAATTTTCATAACCATTCCTACTTATACAAGTGAAAAACAAAATTGAAATGAGAAACTATTCTTTTCATGAAACCAAAAGTGAACATTCTCAACTTATTTTATTATCGAAACTTTACCGAAACTATGATCTACAGAAAAATAGAAGAGATCATTTTCTATGGAAAATATTTCTTTAGGACCTGTCCATTAATAGGTAAAGATTCCCTTTTCCCTGCTAAATATTGTAACATGAAAGTTGATGGGCCAATGAGTTCGAAAATCTGGAATGGTCCAAGCCACATCTATTGGAATTTAGTATGCTTTCCTTTCTCTTCATGGGCTTTATCCCATTTTAATACTAAGTCTCCAAGTTGAAATTCTTTTCTAGATACTAAGTTTGAATCAAAAGAAGCTTTAACTAATTGTTGATGATGCGCGTGGGTAATTCTGGCCTTTTCTCGTTCCTCTTCAAGTTTAAGAATTTGTATTTGTCTTAATTGCATGGATGAGGAAGGAGTTTCTTCAATGAATTGAACTAAGGCTAGTGAAGGAATAGTTAGATTTGTTGGTAAGACCATTTCTTTCCCATAAACTAAATTAAAACGAGAAGTGCCAATGGATGTTTTATGAGTTATTCGATCTGCCCAGAGAGCATACACTAAAGACTTATGCCAGTTTTTTTTGGTTTTGATCAATAGTCTGTTTAATAATTCTAATAAGGTTTTTTTCATTGCTTTGGCTAACCCATTTCCTTGTGGATAATAATTAGCAGAATATTTGAGTTTGAAACCTCTTTTGAGAGAAAATTCTGTCATGGCATTGCCTGAGAAATAGGATGCATTATCAAACATTAAGGCAGAAGGCAAGTCAAACCTAGTGATGATGAATTAATCTATAAATTCAATGATATTCTCAAAGTTGGATGTCTTGAGTGGAACTACCTCTACCCATTTCGTAAAGCAGTCAATAGTTGTAAGGATGTATTTATGCTATTTAGAAGAATGAGGAATGATCTCAGCTATTATGTCTAATCCCCCTTGTTCAAATGGTTGATCAATGTTGATCGGTTGTAATGGAAATGATGGTTTCTTCTGTCTTCTAGCAGCAGTTTGGAAAATATTACATCTCCTTACATAACTATGTGCATCTTTAAATAGAGTTGGCCAGTAGTAGCCAGCATGTAGAATTTTGTGTGTTGTAGCATCCCTTGCATAGTGTCCGCCTGTTGGTCCATCATGGAGTTCCTGCAATACTTTTTTTGCTTCAGATTTCTCGAGGCATCTAAGGAGAACAGAATCATAATTCATTCTAAACAGTAGATCATTGATGATTTGATATTGTTTAGCTTTTAGCCTCAGGGCTCTTTTCTTTGTGTAATTCAAATGTGGAGGGGCATATCCATTTTTTAGGTAGAAAATGATATCAGCATATCTTGATTCAGAGTCATTTAGGCTTACCTCATAAATGTTTACTTCATTATCTAGAGGTTGCGACTCTAATATGTTCGATGCTCCTGCCAACATCTTATAAAAACCTTGACCTTTTATGATGTTTGCTAGTTTAATTTCAGCATCATATTCTTGCAGGGTAGTGACCCAATTTGATCTCTTTTCGCCCACATATTTTTGTACCAGAAGATTTCTTACTATTGGAAATGGTACTATTATTTTGGTGTGAGTCTTGAGAAGGAAATGTTTGAAGTGTTTAATTGCTTTGAAAACAACATAAGCATGTTTCTCAACATCAAAGTAATTTAATTCAGCTCCTTGTAAATTTGAACTAAAGAAAGAAATTGGGGCTTCGGCTTTATCTTTATTCACTTGTGTCAGTATGGCGACATATGATTCCTTAGAGGAAAATGTATATAAAGTGAAAGGATTGGAAAAATTCGGCATTGCTAGAGATGGGGCATTTATAATTGCTTGTTTTATTAAGCTAAACACTTCATGTTCCGAATGACGCCATTTGAAGAGATAATTTTTCTTTATCATGGCTTGGAGGGGTGACACAATCCTTGAGAAGTCAAGGATGAATTTCTTAACAAAATTTATCTAACCAAAGAAATATTGCATTTATTTTTTATTATGGGGTAAAGATATCTCAGAAATTTCCTTGCTCTTATCTGGGTCAATATGGATTCCTGATTTCAATACTATGTATCCAAGAAGTTTTCTTTCGCTCAACACAAAACAAAAGAAAACAAAAAATTGGGGTTAAGCAAAATTCCATATTTTTGACAATGTTGAAAGATTTGTTTTAGGTCTTTAAGATGATTACTACATTTTTTAGAATATAACATTATGTCATCTAAGTAGATTACCACTGACCTATTTACTAATCCCTTAAACGCAATGTCCATGGCTCTTTAAAATGTGGCACTAGCATTGATTAGCCCAAATGGCATCTTTTGATAAGCATAGGTGCCCCATTTCGTTCTAAACGTAATTTACAATTGATCATCCGAGTGGACTGAGATTTGTTTATACCCTGAGAAGTTGTCTAAAAAGGACATTAGCTCTGACCCTACGACTGATTGTAATATCTGTTTCGTGGGGGGCAATGGAAAATTATCCTTTCAGTGGGCTTTATTGAGGTTGCAAAAGTCTATACAAATCCGAATATCACCATTTTCTTTCTGATTGGGATGAGATTAGAGACCAATCAGGAATGTCTAATGGGAAAAATAATCTTGGCTCTTAATGATTTGTTTAACTCATATTTAATATCTCTTTCCAAATTAGGATGTATTTTCCTTAATTTCTGCTAAACAAGTTTTTCATTGGAGATCATAGGAATTGTATGCTAGATAATTGAAGTGTCATAGGTTTTACGATCATCATAATTCCAATTGAAGACACTCTTTTATTGTTTCAACAATCGAATAAAAGCTGATTTTTCTTCAGATGTTAGGCCAAGACCTAGGTTGATGTTTTTTGGTTTCATGTCCATCCCCATATTGATTAATTCATATCTCATACTCGAACTTTGGAGTTTTGAATTGGTGGATCATTTGAATATGTCCTTTAAGTCATATAGGTCCTCTAACTTAACTATGGATTTTGGTATAGCGTTATTGTTGTTTTCTTGTCCCAGTTGATTGTCATGTTGATCTTCGTCAATTATGTGATCACTGTAATAGCCTTATGAAGTAAGAAAACTTATGATATCAAGGTCATTGTTGAAGACTCTCTAGTTGGTAATGTTATCGGGAATAGAGGGTCTAAAAATTAATTCAATAGAGAATCTATCTGGGTTGTAATCCTCTGATGGAATAATCTTGGAAGCTACATTACCAAGAAGATTGGAATTAGCATTTTGGAGTCTCGAAATAGATGAAATATTAAACGTTGTAAAGTGTGAGGTCATGTCTTGTACTAGGTATTGAGAGTGCTTCAAATGCCCCAATAGATAGTGTATAGTATTTCTTACTTGTCTAATGACAATCTCAGAGCCTCCAAATACTTGAAGGTATTTGATATTAAGTCTGATTGCTTTGTATAATCCTTGAACCAATGCTTCATATTCAATGGTGTTGTTTGTTCAATCGAATTCAAGTCTACATTCTAACATGTTTTTTTCTCCTCTTGGACTAACTAATATACAACCTGCTTCTGCTCCGTCATTGGTTTTAGAACCATCAAACAATAATTTCCAAAACAAGGTTTTATTTACTGGTTTATCTACAAAATTGATACATCTAGAAGTGTCAGTTTGAGAAAAAATTTCTATCTGAGATAAAATGGAATTTTCCAAAAAAGGTGAAGTGTGAGCATTGAAATTTCCTAAGAATGACTCAACGGAATAATTTCTAATTATGTTGCTACTATACGCTACAGGCTCATTTTCTCCTTATAACTCTGTCACTACGTACTTTTGATGTTTTTCTCATTCAAATTTGATCTGATTTGGTTTGCCATTGTAGGGGAGCCACATATGAGACTAGTCAGTTGCAAAGTAACCGTAAACCTTTTCTGACCAATCTCTACTAAGGATTAGTCCATAAAATTTAGGAATGTCAGCCACAAGTATATCAATGACTTGACACACTTTTGGGTTTGACAAAAGTCTTATGGTTACCTGATTAATTTCTCTGACAACTTCGACTTGAGACCAATCTAGCTGTACCATTTGTACTACAGATTTATGAGGCTAAACTTTTAACTTAGCGCAAACCATCCTAGGTAAAATGTTAGATGATGCACCATAATCCACTAGACAGTTGTACAATTTTTTATTAAAAAATTCAAAAGTAAGAAGAAATGGTGGAGTATGGGGTTTGGATCTTCCGCTAGTCAGAGCAATGTTAGTTGGGTTGATTTTATTTGCAATGATATTTGTAAGTCTTCCCATTTCATGAGTAGCCTGTGAAATCACAGTGGCGGGAAGAGGCATAGTAGGTACTGCATTGAGTTCTTTCAAGAGTAATTTCGGTTGATGTTTTAAATTACTGAGCTCATGACGAGTAATGTTTGCTCTGGCTTTCTTCATATCTTCAATACTATTATATTCCATTTCATATAAGATGATAAGAGTTTTATATGAAGATGTCGAATCAGATTGGATTGGATTTGTCTGAGTAGACTTTGGTGATGATTTTTTACCTACGATTTTATCCTTGAGAGGTGGAATTGGGTTTTTCTATTTTGTACTAAACTGTGGAGGATCGAGGTGATTTCTACTTCTAGTGGCAACGGGTAATTCTTCTTGATCTTTCTCATTTGGAAGAATCAAGTCCCACATTCCTTATAGTTCTATGATTTCTTCATCGTTAGTTTGTTCCTCATTTGAAACTTCTTCCTCTTCCCCTTCTAACTCAACATTTATTATAGCATATGGACGTTTGGAATTGGTTGGAGGATTTCTTTTATAAGGTCTAAAAGATTTCTTAGAAGAGGTTTCTGCTACTTGTCTCTTTATATCAACCATTTCATTGGACATGGTCTTCAATACGTTTTGTAACCCTTCCAAGTCGAAAGGGTCCTTCGGTTGTTTCTTCTTAGAATTGTCTCTAAAAGACACTTTTTTTAGATTTCCTTTCATCTAAAGAGTTTTTATTTTCTATAGCTAGGATATGTTTCTCTACAGCTATTGCCTCTCTCATGCTTTCTGCTAATATTGGCTTGGTAGCTCTATCTACAAAGAGGGCTGAATTTGAAGGTAAAGCATAAATATACCATTCCTTTTGGACTTCATTTCTAGGCTTAGATGTTGTTGGTATTTTGTCCAATAATTTATTGAAGCGAGAGTTGAAGTCTTTAATTGGTTCCTTTGGTTCAGCTTTTAAATTGGAGAGGTCATTTATTAAGGTTGTTGTGGATCTATCATCCCAAAATTTTGTTAAAAACTATTCTTGAAATTTATCCCAATTATTAATGGATCCTGATGGTAACAAAAAATACCATGACCCTACTAATCCTTGTAAAGTATAGGGAAATAATCTTACAACTACGTCCTCTTCTGTTACTCCATTCAAATTAACAAATAGAATAAAATTATTTATGCTTTCTTCGGCTAATAGGCCATTGTCAGGATTGAATTTGGACAACCATTTCTTAGGATGAGCTGGTAATTGATTTAAAGGTCCAGCCACTCTTACAGCCCCTGAGTTGGCCCATGACCTTGGCGGATTTTCCACCATTGTCGATATATGAGTAGAAGAAGGTGTGGCAGTAGTTGAAGGCGATTGGGTAGAGGAGGATGTAGCTCCTATACCTATATGAACCACGATCTGGAGTTGGGGGATGGATGAGTGACCTGGTGATGATATGAGTGGGACGGTGGAAGAAAATGATGATAGAACCTCACTATGAGATTTTGTGGGTGTTTTCCTAGCTTTCATATGACTCAGTAGAGGAAAGTCAACTGGTGGGATTCCTAGTTTTTCGCTATGTGCTCTAGTCAATTATTGAGATGGGGTTCGATGAGAAGTTACACTACCTTGGGATAACTCAGATTCTCCTTGAGATATTGAAATCCCCTATAACTTATGGTTTAAAGTTTGTAACTCAAGGGGCTTTGGAGAAGAATGATCTAGCTTGTTTGGGATTTCAGTAATGTGCTCTGTATTTTTATTTTCAACTTTTGGTTTAAAGATAGGAGATTTGGAATGCGAACAAGAAATTGAGGGTGATGGTGAGGGAGTTTTACTCTTATAATGCTGTGAAGATGTAGATTTACTTTCCATTCATAGTCAGACCCTCCTTCTAGCACCAAATATGTTGAAGGCTCAAAAAATCAGGACTCCAGCAAGGGGGATAACCACCTGGTCCGGACCTTAGGACAGCTCCTTTTCCGTTTGGAATAGTGGCTTCGACTAGGGATGATGGGACCAGTTTCCCAATCTATTTATAATGTTCGTGCTAACGGGATGATGTTTTTCTTTTTTGGATTTTATGGGGTAAATACTTATTCTAAAATTGATCTATCTTCTAACTATCATATGCAATCTATTATAATCAAAGTAAACATCCAATTTTAAATTATCCTGGGAGTAACGTTTATATATGTGATCTAAAATGATCTCTGAAAGTAATTGATAATAAAGATCATTCAATTATGATAATAAGAGAATTCGTTTAATAATGATCATTTCATATAAAAAATTAGCCAAAATGATATGAGAGGTATATCACATAAAGAGTCATTCATATATTCAACATAAAGAATAAATCATCATCATACAAAAGTGGAATAATGATAACTAATAATTTAAACTCTCATACATAAATAGCTTAAAATGATTATTGCTTGATACACAAGTAAAAAGAATTAAGAGATAGAAATACCATTTGTAATACGTCCTACTCATGTGCTCCAACAAATATTGATCCACTTTCAAATCATTTAACATCACTAAGACTACAAAAGTGCAATTTCAGTAGAAGATGCTAAACTCAAGTAGAAAATAAATCATGTTCCATTAACTTTACCAAAACCTCCTTAAAGGGACAAAAGTGCATGTTCTGAAGAATGTTTTTGATAAAAAATTTGCACCCTTCTCTAAATGCATGAGAGCGGTTTAAATACTAATCTATGAAACTAAAAATAGAAATTACAAGAGTAGATGAGGAGGTTTAAACGACCTGCCTCATTTTAAGAAAAATAAAATAAAATATTCCTATGACTAATCCTGCATTTGATCTTTGAGATTGCAAATATCCAGCATAGGCTTAAGGAGTGTCGGTTAACCGACTTGAGCTTTTAGTTGTCCCGCGAATACAACATTGGTGAGTGCTAGCATCATTTTCTCAGTGGAAGTAATCAGGCCCCTTAGGGTCATCCATTAGCTGTGTGGTTTCACTAGGTATTGCCAATACATTTCCCATTTCAACCTAGTCACTTGTCTGATTGCCTTTTCCCTTTCCTCCGCTACCTGTTTCCATACTGCTTGAAGTTGTTTTGCATTTCGAAGAAAGCCAAGGGTGGTTTCTGCTACCAAATTAGCATTGTGTAAATTCTTATTCACACACTCAATGATGTTGTTTACTGCTACTGCCGCATCCTCCATTGCCTTTTCTACCTCTTTGAGCCGAGAATCCCAATTCGCAAATAAGATTTATTTATGTGATTCATCTAATTGAGGCATATCTTCTCTTTTCCCATTCTTGGATTTCTACGAAATTAAGAAGTCTGAAACGTTCTTAAGAATTTCGTCATATTCAAGTTGCAATTCCACAACTTGGTATTCCCTTGGCTCCCTAACATCATCTGTTCAAATATGTGATGCTAGCAGGGACACCCCAACAAGAAATGGGATCGCTCATTTCATAGTGAGAATTCCACTGTGAAATCTTCTGGCATAATAACTCTTTTTGGTGTAAAAGTTGGAAATTGAGGCCAAGCACTTTTGTGGCAAACTCTTCAATCTTTGTGTCATCTTTATGTAGTTTTGATATGCTCCATACCTATGCTTCTTTACCTACTAAATTGTTCTAATGTGCTATCTGCATTTGCTGAAACTCTTGCTGAAGTTTAGCCAACTGCATTTTTGCTTGTTGGTTGGTACTGGCCTGCTATAGTTGTTGTTCTAATAACAAAATTTTGTCTTATTTTTCTTTGAGCAGTAGTTGTAGCTCTACTGCCTTGTCAATGTTCGTTGAAGCATATGTGCCTGCGAACTACGAGTGTCTAGTGAGGTTAACCAATGGATCTATGGATGGGTCTTTCCAGAGAACATCTAGAGGTTCATCGTTAGGAGTGAGCACAGATTCCAACTTTCTTTTCTTTCTCTATCTTTTAACAATGGCTTTGTGTTGAGGGTTGTAGAATACATCTATAGGTGGTATTTCCTCTATTCTTAATACAATCTCAGATGTGGGAGTAATGGGAATATGCTATGTTTGCTGAGTGCTAACAGACCCTCCTGTTACAATTTTTGTGGTAGTTTCTTGTGGGTTTGTTGGTGGCTCTGTGATTTGTTCCCCCATGTTGAGTATCTTAATTAAATTGTCCCATTCTTCTTATAAACCAATCACAAGCGACTTTGCTTGCTATGTAGGGGGAGTTGAGGTTTCAGATTGTTTTACGAGTGAAGTTTGATTATCTGAATTTGTTGTGGACTGGGTTGTGCCTTTAATTGATTCGTCACTCTTTCTATGTTCATTCTTTGATGTTTTCTCAGATTGTTCGACATACTTTTCTGCAGACTCATTTCCAGAACTTGTTTTGGATTTTTCTTTTGAGTCTCCACCTATGCTTGCACTGGGAGTAGGATATCTCATTGGCTCAATGAGTATTTGGTCCAATGGGACCTTATATAACCTCCTTTCCCTATAGTTATCAAATGTTTGGAGACCTTCTTGATCAAAAAGTATTTGTGCCATATGTTGTACTTCTTTCAAGGTGTTTTTTTGTAGGAAAACATCATCAAAGGGGTCTTTTTCATGGATAAATATTCTTATTTTCACCATTGTGTTAAAATCTTTGACAATACCCAAGGGATCATATTGTCTTCCTAGGAACTTGGGTAATTGCAAAGATAATGTATTGTCAACTTCTTTGAAAGCATGTCGTAAGTCATGCAATGCAAATACGCCACATGTTACAGGAAATTGAGGCCAAATTCCCTTCTTGGAATCCTTCAATATCTTATTCATCCCTCCTTCGCTGTGTGTCTGATAGGCTATCTCTCTAGCGATCAGTTTGTCTGCGACATAGAAAGGTAGAACATGGGGAGAGGCAATACTGTCGAACACTCTGATATATGTGAATAATTCTTCCCTGAACCATCTAGCTATTGGGAGAATATCTACTTCAGCTTCTTGGGAGAATGAGCATCTCGGTTGTAAATCTTTTTGTAAATCGGAAGCATAGCCCCATGAAAAATCATGAGGAAGTTTGGTGCGAAATTAGACTCCCAGTTGTCTTTGTGATATATTTGAATAGGAAGTGGATTTTGAGCAGTCCACTTCCATCCCATAAGAGGAAACTTGGAACCAAAACAAATGGCACCATAACATAAGTGCTCATGAAAAATGGAGGGTAAACCCTGAAAGCAATACTCATTTTTCTTCTGTACTCTAAAACTATTGTAGCTAAGTTATCAGACATGATTTGATCTCAAATCATTATTGTGTTGTTGATGGTTGCATCTATTAGGGGCAACCATTCTAACAATAATTTTGTGTTGTCTGGTTTACCAAACAATCTACATAACATAGCGGCAGCAAAACGGAAATGGGAACTAAAAGAACCAGTGGTGTAGATACTATTCTTATCTTTCTTGAGTCTTTCTTTGTTGTTTGGCCAATTCTTCATGCAATCTATTGGGTCTTCATTTTCCTTGACAAACTTCTCGACAAACTGCCTATTGTAGATGGTTTGCAGCTCTGGTAGATGGTACATGAGTCTCAGGTTGTCTGGAGTGAACGACCCTATGAATTCTTGGCTTTCTGTCGTAAATTCTTTGTCTAATATGTCCACATCATCTATGATCCACTTAACCATGCCGGTATAGGAAGTATCTTTGGTCTTGGAGTAATGTGGTGCAAGAATGAGCACGCAAGTTCAGTCAGAGTAGCATCAGAAGAAATGCGTCCATCCATTGTAACTATTGTTTCCATAAATCTTGGTTGTTCTTCCTCTATTAGCTAATACACAGTCTCCCGTGTGGACGTCCCTGCATCTCGATTACAAGTAGTATCTATGAATAGGGGGGTCATCTCTGATTTCTTAGAAGCGAGTGCCTTTCCTTTCTTAATCACTTCTTTGGATGTCTTGCTATGTGTGATCTTCCTGAAAGTTACAAGAGGAGAGAAGAATAGGATAAAAATGATAGTAAATGTAGAAATAAATCAATAAAAGGATGAAATAAAGGTGACAGAGGGTCTTAATTCTAAATCACATTAGAGGATATCAACTTGCGTTAAATGGCCTTTCACACCTGATCGTAATCATTCTTTTAATAAATGTCTACTAATGAACTTTTATCCTTAACTTAATGTCCATCACTTCACATCTAAAATCGGGAAGCACTCTCCTAGAACCATGAGCCCTTTGAGTTGGGATAAAATTGATTTTGTGATTTGCTATGCAATATCACAGATCACTATATCACAAAAACTCATTTACATTTAAGATTTACCACCGTGTGAGTTGATGTGATATGCGATATGTGAGATGTTATCCCATTTTGCAATATTTGCTTATGGTTTATTGAGTAGCGTAGCATGGTTGACACTACAATGCGAGACGATTATAGGAGTTTTATGATTTCACATTTCGCGGATTGCAATTTCATGGGGTAACTTCTATAAGGAAGGTCTGTCGTAATCGTTTTATGATGCAAGAATTTATCCTTTAAAAGAGGGTCTTTTCAACGATTATTTTAATATTTATGACTTTCCGGGTATAAAGTTACTTTTAGTTTATTTTACCATGTGGTGCTTGCTTATGAAACTCATCGTTTGTGAAGTTTTATATGCTAAAGTATGAAAAGGTAAATTTTCCATGATTTTGCAAGTTCCATTTTGACATCTTATTTTATTCTAAAAATGAAAAGGCATGACTAGATGCTAGGATTGATTTTTTTTGGAAGGGTCCCCATTTATTAATGTTATTACTAATACTAGTAAATTGGGGGGGTTGTTGATAAGCACAACAAGAAGCTAAGAAGAGCTTCGCGAAGGCCTCTACTTCAGGTAGTAAGGATCAACCAGAGCTAGGAATGGATCCTTCTATGCTTACTACCATTTTAGAGACATGCATGAAGCTGTTGTGAGATAATAGGGTAGTGAAAGGACTACAAGAGTTGATAACTAGGTGCGCTGGGTCAAGGGAACCACTCTTAGTCTGGAAACTAGAAAAGCATACATTGCGCACCGGGAGGGAGATGAGACTAACGGCGCAGAATGGCATATATGAAATGGATCAGGTAATTCTAGACTTGCATTCGGATGCGAATGTGTTACCAAAGCAGACATGGGAATGCATGGGCAGGCCCACATTGCAATGGTCCCCTATTCAATTACAAATAGCGAACCAGCAAAAGATCTTGCACATGGGAAGGTTGCAAGGGGTAAGAGTGGATATCGAAGGCGCAAGCACGTAGACAGACTTTGAGGTAATAGAGATTGTTGATGACAGCAACCCTTACCCCATGTTGCTAGAAATAGACTGGGCCAACGATATGAATGGAGTCATCAACCTAAAAAGGCAGAAGATGATATTTGAGAAAAATTCCCTACGCATAGTCATTCCACTAGATCCAGCCAAAGGAAGGCACCAGACAGAACCTGTGCACGACGATGGAAGTGATGATGAGCTAGACTGTATCTACAAGATAACTACATGAGATCAGGATTGGGTGAATCTGGCTTTAGATGGAAGGATCCCGTGGGAGCGCATAGGTTCCTGCACCTCGGATTCAGACAAAGAAGATGAATGTTGGCACAATCAATTGAACGAAGTGACAACGCTGAACTGCAACATGATGACTAGATCAATGCATTGTGTAACAACCCAGGCCCGAGATCTACCGACATATGATGGATTGATAGTTGTGGAAGAATCCTTGAGTAAGTTTGAGAGCGCAGTACCAAAGCAATAGTGGTTCGATGCATTGAAGTGGGCGCTGTGTGCAACACCTATGTGTTGGTGGGGAACACATCAAGGAAATTTTGAGAACTGGTGTGGTTGCAAGAGGATGATGCGGCTATGATTTGGGAACCAGAACTATGGCTAGTAGATAAATACGATGGACACGATGACCCTCGCACGCACCTTGAAAATGGACCAAGGCCTATTGAAAAGAGCCTCAGCCTAAAGGGGTACACTTATTCTATCATAACTTGGACGTCATACCCATGAATTGGTATACCAAGATGGAACTCTGACATGGTAGGGACGAATGGGATGTTTTGTGTGAGGGATTTTTGTTAACATTCACATTTGAAGATCGATGGTCGGATACTGTTGATGATGCTCTGCAAGCCGTGAAAGCTACCATCTTCAAAATACCACACGAACCATAAGAAGCAGTTCAACCAACATCGGCAACCCAGTTAAGCCATGCCCTTGAATTTTATAACGTACAAGTAGAGGAGGATGATGACGACCCTCGAAACATTAATATTCCAGAAACTGAAGGGTGTCACAAAGTTTGAGGACCATCAATTGAGGACCTCGACATCACTGCGCCACTAAAGACAAAGTAAGTAAACATTGGTATAGAGGTGGAGCCGAAGTACGCGTCACTTGGGGACTACTGGGACGATGCTATGGTAGATAAGGTCACCGAGTTACTCAGCAAATACCAAGATTTGTTCCCGACCAAAATCACGAACTTAAAGGGGATCATTGGCGATTTAGGGATGATGAAGATCAATCTGAAACCAAACGCGAAGCTAGTTAAACAATGACCTTACCATTTGAATCCAAAGTATAAAGAAAAGGTCTACAAAGAATTAGACAAAATGCTTGCAACCAGAATTATTGAACCAGTGGAAGAATTAGACTGGGTGAATCCTATGGTAGTACAAGAGAAAAAATAGAAGGGAAAAATTAGAATCTGCATGGACCTTAGGAAGGTTAATGACGCCTTTGTTCACGATCCATTCCCGACACCATTTATAGATGAAGTACTGGAGAATGTTGGTGGACAGGAAGCTTACTGATTCACGGATGGTTTCTCAGGGTACCATCATATCAAGATTGCGCCGGAAAATAGGAACAAGACAACCTTCACAACCGAATGGGGTTGTCTTCAATACACTATTATGCCCTTTGGACTGAAGAACGCGCCAACGATATTTTTGTGCATAGTGGTGGTTGCGTTCAAGGAATACATCCACAAGTTCTTGGAGGTTTATCTGGATTATTGGACTATATTCGGGTTAGTTAAACACCATATAGCAAGCTTACGTTTGATGTTGGATACTTGTCGACGACACCAGATTGCGTTGAATCTGAAAAAGTGCACCTTCCTCATCCCCTTTGGAAACCTACTCAGCCATGTGGTCTACAAACAAGGTCTGATGGTGGATCCTATGAAGATTGTTGTTATTATCAATCTAGAAGCACTGCAAATTGTCAAACAACTACACACTACATTGGGGCACACTGGTTACTACAGGAATTTTACTAAGAGCTTTGCACAAATAATAGCGCTAATGGAGAAGCTATTGAAAAAGGATGCTACATATTGTTGGAATGATGATTGTGCGAAAATTTTGGATGTTCTCAAGGATAAAATGGCATCTGCTCCCATCTTGGTCTTTCCAAAATGGGACATAGAATTTCATGAACACATTGATGCGTCATGTATCGCACTAAGAGCTATACTTATGCAAGAAGGTGCAGAAGGCATGGATCACCCAATCACATTCACGAGTCATCAGTTGTCCAAAGCTGAAAAGAAATACTCTACTACTGAGTGTGAGGGGTCGGCAATGGTATATGACCTCCAAAAATACCAACACTATTTACTTGGCGGGCACTTCAAGATGTATACTGATCATTTTGCATTCAAATACCTGGTGCACAAGCCTGTGTTGGGGGGGCACATATGCAAATGGCTGCTACTGTTTCAAGAATATTCCTTTGAGTTCATCGTAAAGTTGGAACACCTAAATGTAGGACCAGATCACTTATCAGGAATTAAGACAGGAGAGGAGCCAAAAAATTTGGAAGAAGGACTACCTGGTTCACAACTCTTTGTGGTGCACATCGCAGATGGCCACTTTGAAGATATAATTCTTTTTTTAACCACAGGGACACACCAAAGGAATATTCAGTTCAGCGAAAGAAGGAATTGGTGGTGCGCATGACGAAATTTTCTATCATTGTGGGGCACCTCTACAAAATGGGAAACAATGAGATATTGTGAAGATATGTACCTAAATTTGAATGAGGATAGATCCTCAGAGAAGCACGTGGAGGGGCTACAGGAGGACACTATGCAGGACGCGTGATGGCACAAAATATTCTTTGCTCTTGGCTATGGTGGCAAACACTACATCAAGATTCGAAAGCACACCGTCGGGCTTATGATGTATGTCAAAGGACTGGGAAACCATCACAAAGGAATGAGATGCCACTCAATCCACAGATGACGCTGCAGCCATTCAAAAAATGGGCAACCAACTTTATAGGACCAATCAAACCTCAGGAGAAGATGGGTACATGCTACATCATTAGTGCCACAGAATACCTAACTTGATTGGCAGAAGCACAATGGGTTAAGGATTGCATGGTTGCGACAACTGCAAAATTCTTGTTTGATAATGTGTTGACACGATTTGGTTGCCCGAAAATTTTAATGATTGACTATGGTATGCACTTGCTAAATGAGACCATCGGCGCACTCACCAAGGAATTCCAGGTGCATCATTAGCAAAGTACACCGTACCATCTGCAAGCTAATGGAATAGTAGAAGCATTCAACAAAATTCTGGAGACTGGGACATGTAGCAAAATGACTGGGACTTGCACATACCTGTCGTATTATGGGCAGACAAAACCACATGCAAGAAATTTATAGGTCAGACACCTTTCAAGTTAGTCTATGACGCGGAAGCAGTCATGCCAATGGAATACATCGTGCCCAGTTTGTTGTTAGCAACGATGACAAGCATGTCAGACCGCGAAGCATTGGAAGAGAGGCTCACACAATTGGAAGAACTTGAGGAAGAACTATTTCTAGTGGGATTCCATCAACAGGTACATAAACAGTGCAAGAAAGCCTGGCATGATCCCCATATCAAGATGTGCACATTCAAGGTAAACGATTTAGTGTTGTTGTATGACAGCGAGTTCAAAAAATTTTCGGGGAAACTCAGAATGCATTGGTTAGGACCATATGTGGTCAAAGAAGTTATAGACAAGGGTGTGATCCATCTAGTCAAACTTAATAGAGAACCCTTCCCAAGAAGAGTAAATGGCAGTCACTTGAAGCTCTACACAAGTGGGCTGGCTATCTGACTAACTGACCAAAGTACAGTCTTCGCGACCCGATGAACCAGACAAAGTTGTGGGACTATAAACACACGTACTAGAAGCTGGCATCACAATAGAGGATCAAGTCAGATGTAGATGATTCTGAAGCAAAAAGGGAGCCAATATAGACAATGGTAGCATGGTGAGTTGCGAACCTTTGCACAACACATGCATAGTTGGATGGACTTTGCACAAATATCACCACACCAAGCGGGTGACTTGAGGACTAGTTACGATGATTGTGTTGGGGGATTGTTGGGCATTGGATCCCCCCCATACTAGGTTTTTGGGGCTTGTAGCCCAAATGTTGTTCAAAAGTAATGTAAGACCCTGCAAAATGCAGGCGCGGAGCACGAGATTCTACGGTTGTCCACCCTAAAATATTGTAATTTAATATAGAAGGTGTCAGCCTACCCATGGTCCATGAACGATGGGAATGTATAAATAGAGCGAGGTTCTAAGTGTAGAAGCAAGTTTTTAGTGTTGATATTAAGTGATATGGGTTTTTGAAAGAGATATTCACTTTGAGTTTGTAAGTCTAAGTGTTGGGTTGTAGGACTAGGAAGAGGCTCTGCAGTTGTGTGCGTAGAGGCCTAGTAGAGTCCCCAGATGTGTGTGTGGACCCCTATAGCTATGTGCGTAGGGTGGAGTTGGGATTGTGACAGAACTGAAGTTTAATAAAAGCTAATTTGATTCTGAAATATTTTGCATCTATTCGTATATTTGTATGTTTATTCTTTTGTTATGTGTTATGCATTTCCTTACAGTTTATGATTGCGCGCACTTGTTATTAATGTTGAATGATTGATAAGAATATTGGGCCCACAAAATTAAGTTAAGATCTATAATAATAACGCAGTAAAGTTAAAGGATCTAGACCACGCCGCTTTGTGCTCTTTATAGAGCTATGTGAAGTTCAGACAGTTGCACGGAGTAGTACGAGTGTGCAGGATCGGTTCACGAACTTCCCAGACTTCATCAAGACATCCCTAGGGTGCAGAAACCTGGTTCCAACACCCTCCCATACTACTTCGGGTGAGACCTAAGCCCACGCACTGCGGACTGTTGGCGAAAGGGCTGGTAGTTTTGGGATTTGTTTGGCTAAATCATTTCTGAACCTGGGTCAGGCCCCAACAAGCCAACAATGTATATAGACAAATAGCCAATAATTCAAACTTGGGCTCAAGAGTTTGTTATAATTTAGGTGGATTTTGAATCATAGCTTTACAAAATTTATGACATGGAATTAGGGAAATTTTGAGATTAAAAATGGGGCTAAAAAAATGTATCAAAATTAATTTTAAATAGGCAAAGTTTTAGGGGCAAAATTTCACAAATGAGCTATTTTTTGGACATTTTCGGGAAAAACATAAATAAATAAATAAATAAAATTTATATATATATTCACCAATTTGGCTAAAAATTCGACCATTATATACATATATGATTAAATGAATGATATTATCCAAAATTTTACTATTTTTAATAGTAAATTACATGTTTTTGTATTGAATATTTGCCTACATTCTATACGTATGAATTTTCAAACCAGAATAGTTGCCTACAATACTATATATAGGAAAAATATTTAATCCTTAAAAAATACCTTGATTATAAAAGAACCAATAAGATTGATTATGATGATGTCATCCCTAGAGTAAGTAATTTTTGAGGAAAGAAAAGAAAACTGATTTTTTAAATTGTGTTTTCTTCGTATCTCGTTATACGTTTACTAAATGCAAAATGTATGCACCTATTGGATGTGGAATTTAATTTTGCATCCAATGAGTGCTTACACTTGACATTTCAGAAAATTGTAAGAAGATAAGACGGAAATAAAACAAAAAAAGTAGTTTTCGTTCTTTTCCTTTAAAATTTTATAACTCTTATTTCATTATTATAACTATTATTTTCCTTAGGAGGTCCATTTGAGACTTCAAAAATCCCCTAATGAAATGATGCAAAAGGGTAACACCTAAAGAGATAAATATATATTTTTTGAAGGGAGTCACATATATTATATCAAGGTTGTGAAATATTTAAGAATGGTATTGGATCTTATGCAATACTAGAAAATAGGGCATAAAAGTTGTATGTATATTAACTCTATGATTTATAATGGTGGAAATACATTTTTACACTAATAGGAATTTATATGGGTAATAAATTGACCTGAATTATGTACTTATCAAATAAAAAATACCACTTATCTACACTTAGCATATTTACACTACAACATATATTGAAGTATATTCCCTACAATGTCATTGTCTTGACCCATCATGTAGCCGCATGTCCATATGTGGTATTATGCATGAAAGGACCCACCCTGACCATGGATTTTTCTAGAGACATCCAAATTTATCTTTAGCAAGAAAAAGAACATGGAATTATGGCTAAACTCAACCTTTTTTTGCTCTCGTTGAAGGTGGTAGAAGCAAGTATCCTGGTTTGGATGTTAAGAAGCCACATTCCAATCATTCCTCTCTTGTTCTATTAACAAGATTATCTAATGGTTTATTGACTGGCATGTATTATTTTACATAGTTTTGTCTATTGATGATATGGAACTATAGGTAAGATCGTGCTTTGTTAAGGATCTTCCTCAACTTACTTGGGATTTAAAGGTATATCCAAAGGAAGAAATCCAAATAAGAGAGCCATGACATGGAATGGTTGATTCCTTAAGATATTTCATTATATCTATTTCAGTAACAGTCCTAGTCAAAAATCAAAGTAATAAAGTTAATAAAGGCTAAATAAGACCAAGGTCATGGGACACATATTCGAAGTTGAATGTTGGGAAAAACATCCTAGTGAGTGTTCATCTGGGTTATTATGGCTAAGGAAATTGGCAAAGCCAATGACAAAGGCATTTGAAAAGGCAAGAGGCATTATTTGGAATTTTCTTTATGAATGTAGAAATTTCACCTGTAGAACAAACCAATAGATGCAATGTCCTAAAGCATAATACTTGTATCCATACTCCCTCTGGAAAATAATCATGCCTACACCTAAGACATTATAATTCTCATCATTACCCATCACTATGAGTATCTGGAGATCTTTCTCCTTCAAAGTACTGAACAAACTCTTGTCGTCGGTCATGTGGAAAGAAGCTCCACTGTCAAGAAACCAACCACTTCCCACCATGATGAAACCATGCATGTGAAGAGTATGAAATCCAACTCAAACTATGAAGCAAGTGCCTCACCTTCAGATCCTTCCCTAGATCCCTTCTTCGATTTCCTTCGTGGACAATTTGCAGCATAATGGCCCACCTCATGACAACGAAAGCATCGCACTTTCGATTTGTCAACCTTCTTCCATCGTTGGAAGAAATAGATTCAGAAAGAGAAACCTTCTCCTTCCCCTTCTTCACCTTTCTCACTAAGGCACAGTTCTCCTCATCATGCATGGATGAAAAACTGCCTTTGGTGCTTCGTCTGATCTCCTCCTACATCAAATCTGACCATAGTCGTTTCCAATCTAGCAGTTTCTCCCTTCCATTCACCGAGTCCTGGTAGCTATGCCAGCTCTTTGGAAGGCCAAGGAGTGCTAGACTCACCATATCCTCATCCGATGTCATGACCCCTACACTTGCAAGCTCATCCCTGCATGTGATGATCTTGGTCAGATACATAGAGATCGTCTCATCCCTTTCACACTTAATCTTTTGAAGTTTGTCCTTCAGTGCCAGCTTCCTCTGATCACTACTATTTTGATATATATCTTTCAATGTTTTCCACATTGCATGCAGAGTCTCCTTCCCATGGAGGCTTGAGACAATGTGATCTCGCACTCTCTCCAAGAGAATTCTCTTAGCTCTAGCCACACACTTCCTCCATTCCACTTGCTCAGTCTTGTCAGTAGGTTTAGAAATTTCTCGATCAATGAAATCCTTAAGGCCATTATTTTCCAAAACTTCCTCCATGCAATCCTTCCAAGCTATATAGTTTGAGATGCCATTAAGGGCATACTCAAGCCTCAAACCATTGAACACCATCGATGAAATAGATGTGATAAGAAATTGAGATCTATATCAAGAATAAGAAACTTCGAATTCCTCCTACTAGTATATTGTTCTTGCTTGATCACCTGTGCTCTGATACCATGTAGAAATTTCACCTGTAAAACAAACCGATATATGCAATGTCCTAAAGCATAATACTTGTTCTACTTCTACAAAACATTAAGCGGAAGCATAATCAAATTCATGAGCAACATCAACTATAAACATGCATAACAGTTCAAGAGAAATAATCACACATAACACAAGATATATCCAGGGGAAAGCACCAGCATAAAAGCCCAACCATGTATTATTAATCAAGCGTAGATCCTCAGCAACATACAAAAAGAATCAGCTCAATAGCTATCATGTTCTCTCTGTAATCAGAAGATCCTAATGATCTTCAATCAGAAGATGAAAATCATGGACTACCTACGCCTCATTATATAGGATGAAAAGTGGCCTAATCATACCTGTTGTCACCCTAGGTCCACCTACATAGTCATAGAAGAAAATAGATTTCTTCCTCCTGCAAGGAATACTTAATAGAAATATCCTAGCATCTGATAGTACATTGTCCCTCATCTAATCTCAACTGGGTCTCTAACAGAACTGACATGCAACAGTTATCCATGAGTGAATCCTCACTTATCTAAAATAATAGTTGTCACATGCATGCAAGCATTAAAAAACTATATTTTATTATTCAAACAACTTGTTAAAATAATCTAACTAGGCTTGACTAGTTTAAACTAAGTCAACTGATCCTCTCAATATAGAACTGAACCTTATCTCATTTAATCAAGGGATAAATTCCTAAATCAAGAGAGAAAATAATTGCATGATCTCACAAAGACTTCTAGTTTAATTTTCCATAACTAATTAACTCATGAAGATTAACTAATTAATATTTTAAACTGATGTTAAGACCAAATTCTTTTTTACTTCCTATAGTTAGACTAGGGACTAGTAAAAATAGGAAGGGGCCTAGAAATGCTATTTTTAGAAACTTCTTATTTTTAGCAGTTTCACCTCTCACCCAATGTGGCCAATGACCTCACTAGCCAAAATGCTATTTTTAGACATGTTATTTTTAGCACATTCTAAATTTAACATTTCTTGTTGCACATTTTTCAACAATCAAAATAATGGAAACTAGGAGAAAAGGAAGGTGAAAGGTCACAGGCTGCATTTGAGGAGGAAATTGAAGGAAAATAATAAAAAATGAATAAAATAGAGGCCTAATTAATAAAAAGTCTTGTGAGGATCAATTCATGGAATTTTTTAATTTCATTTGGAGTTCTCTCTCTATTATCTCTCACTCTCACTCTTGGACACTTAGAGCACTCTAGCATTGGATAAAGTAAAGGAAAGGAAGGACAAGAAAGGTAAAGGGAATCAAAGATCAAGCAAGGAACAGCAAGATCAAGTGGCTATAGTAGGATTACTTGCAGGTATCGATTTGCATGTGTGGTTTCCTTGCTATATTTGGCATGCATGGTACATGCATGGGTGTATTTGGTTCTCTTGTTGTCATTGGCATGGGTTTTTCCAAGTGTGATAGTGATTTTCATCCTTACCTTTCCATTTTGGGATAGCCATGGTGTGATGGGTTATATTTTATTTGGTTAAGCTACATTACTGGATGGTTCTAAAACTAAGTGAGGTGGTGTTTGAAGAATAACACAAGACCTAGGATCCCTGGACCAGAGAAGGTGGGATTGCGGTAAAGCCAAACTTTTGTGTACCTCGATGGGCCTAGGAATCCTTGACCAATGAATGGTGGGATATATGGTAAATCCTAGAGGTGTGTGATCTCAATTAGGCCTAGGAACCCTCAATCGGGGAATGGTAAGATATACAGTAAAGCATGGAGGGTGGAGTCTCGATTAGGGAAAGAAATCCTTGACCAGTGAATGACAAGATATATGGTAAAGCGTAGAGACTAGGAGATAGGAAAGTTCCTCATGGTGTAGGTGGAGAGATCCAGAGGTATCCATGATTTTTTAGGGCCTAGTGATCTAATGGGGATTGCAATAAATCCCAAGGAAACCTAGATTGCTTTTGTTGTGAGTCCCACAATCATGCTTGGAATATGGCATGGGGGTGATTGGCTAAAAGAAAGATTTGGTTTAGCCAAATCTATGGTCGGATGGTTCGTGGAAGTCCCATGCCTAGTTGTCTTATACATTCATTAATGAGACTTTTTTGCTCCTTGGTATTTCATGTCTAAATGTATTGGTTCATATGTGATTTGTATGGCTATTGTATCCTTGTTATTTATGTTAGTTATCAGAAAGTTTTATGACAGACTTGATGTATGGATCTCATCATGTTTTGATTAGAAAATGAATGTACAATGAATATATGATCTAATAGATGATAATTCATATATTTTGATAAGGAAACAATTATTATTTATGAATCTCAGACAAGTATGAGACCCCTATGCTCGGATCTATTTTTATGACTTGTAGATAACATATTTGTGACATGTTTGACAAAATGTTTGTCATGGCTAGTAGGGGTTAGATCAAGTACTTGTACCAATGATTGCATTAGTAGCCTTATTACACTATTATTTATCATTTTTGAAAGTTTCATGAAGTTCTAGGCAATGGCCTAAGACCTAGCCCTAAAAAAGTGGCTCATAATCTGGGGTCACTAACTCAGATCTACTTGAAAAAGTCCACAGTTGCTGGCATGACTTGTTGTGGGAGTGACTAGAAGACCTCAGTTTCATGCAGGGGTTGTTATGGAAGTGGGTGATTGTCCATATCAGCAAAATGACAAGTTGCATCAAGGGTTAAGCACCTAGAATGGTTATGCCTCCTTAAGAGTCTGTATCTCCCAAGGAAAGTCAACTTGGTTTGGTATTGTCATTTCCACTTTCTTAATTGTACATGGGGAGTTGAATCACATCATAGTAGCCTCTCATCACATGTTTACCCTAGTGGACTGGTTAACTTGGGTAAATGTGGGAGGAGGGTTTTACAGGGTGGTACCAGAGCCAAGTTCACCCCTTAGACTGGATGGGCAGTGTGTTGACCATGCATACATGTCAGTTGCATATGTGTTCTTTATGCTCATGGTTTATGTTTTTGTTATGTATGCATGGTGATTTTCATTGTTACAGTTATGTTTTCATGTAGAAGTTGATGATGTTGTTTTTGGGATGTGTTTGTCATGAATGCATGTCAATTGTATATGCATTTTTATGCATGCCAGTGTCTATATGTTGTTACGCATGCATTATTATGGGCATGGTTTCCATGCATGAGGTCATTGTATGCATTTTATGTCATCATGATATTGTTGGTATGTTATGATGTTGATGTGTTGGTTGAGATAGAGCAGGATATGCAAACCATCATAGTGAGGTTGTAGCACTAAACATTAGGGTGAGAGCAGATCATCATATAGGTTTGTATGTTTGGCATGAAAGTATGTAGTTAATGGTTGTTATCATAATTAGGGTTACTTATATGATTGTTATTCTATTTTTATTGTGGTTACATGAATGACAAATGTTAATTGATTAGTGTAGTCATATGCACATGTGTTGGATATTCATGGGTGGTAGCAACTTGTTGTTATATACATTGTGTTAATACACATGATGATTATGTTCATTGCATTTAAGATCTTGATGATATGTGTATCATGCTAAGTTGGATTGGCCTATGCAGATGGTTAGGGCTATGACATTCATGTATGAAATGACCTGTTTGTGATATTGTGTTGTACTAATCTAGATTGATTGTGCATATGATATTGTTATGTATGAATGACAATTGTTTATGAGCTTATGATGTGAACATGTTAGCTAGTTACTGTTATGGATATCGTGATCTTATTTATATTTGGGTTGATGCGTTGTGAAGTTATATCATGTTAATATATTTTAATTGTGCATTAAAAAATAGCCTCTTCTGAGATACATTAAGGTATGACTTTGATTATGTCATCTATTTGGTGTTTGAGTGTTTGATTATGTCATCTAGTTGATTCATCTAACATGGTGCTTTTACATTTTGTTTGAATGTTTGATTAATTTCATAATATAAGAATGTGTTTTTATGATTGCATGAAGGAATGATTTTGTTCTAAGATAGTTGTACTAATAGAATATGTGTTGAGACAGTTGATATGTACTTGAGTGTAAGTGGGTGCTAGTTTTAGTAGTATGATTAATTATTGTGAGTTTATTATGACATGTTTGTTAGTCTTGATTTCAAATTAATATACATGGTATATTTATCTTTGGAACATGTGATCGACATGTGTGAACGGTTGCGAGAAACATGCTTGGTATTTGCACGACAAAGTAATAGTTGATTTGTTTATATAACTAACTGTTGGTCTCTAGTTATAGTTAGATTTGTCAAGGGAATTGGAGTCCCTTGAGATATGGCATAGATGTGTTCAGCTACAAGGCAATGCGCTTGGCACATCAAGGTAATATAACTAGTTTATTGTATATGTATTTATGCACTAATAGTTATGTGCTTATGGCAGTGTGATGCAAGGGATTGCATCACAAGAGACTGCTATAAAATCTTGAAAAAGGCTCTGGTTGAGATTTCCTTTGGAATCAATAGAAACCTTGGGGATTGAGTCATGGAGTTTGTTGGTAGTTGTGTGCTTTTGGTTCTTTGTGATTTGTTTACACTTGATTTATAGTTTTATTTAAGTCTAGCGTATGGTCATGCCACTTTGTTTGTGGTCTCATATTGTATTGAGTTTCATGATCATATTCTTGATGTTTCTTGTTCTTGCCTTTTTATGTTTTGAGGGTCTTGGAATTGGTTGGGAAAAGAGGAAATTTAGTGGATCTTGGGGAGCGTTTAATGAATCCCAATAGGTAATGTAAGACCAATATGGATCTCGGTGCATGTATAAGGGAAGCTAAAGGTAAGATTATGATAGCCAGTTAGGTTGGTTGGGTCCATTGGGAAATTGGATGATGGAAAAATAGTCATGAGAGAGGTAGTAGGAAAGGTAAAGTAAATGGGCTTAAGGTAACAGATACCTTGGATGTGTTGGGAATATTGTTCTCAATGTTGTGCATGCATGCACAAATAAAGGGAGCTCTCTTAATCTAGACCTCATGATATCTAGTAATTATGTTGTGATCATGATTATGTTAATATCCATATATGTATACATGTATGTATGTATGTATGTCATTGTCTAGTAGAGTCGTCAGGGATCATGATTGTTTATGTTGATGATTATATGTATATATGTATGTATGTATGTCGTTTTTTGACAGGATCATCGAGAATCATTCTTGTGGAGGAATGATTTCTTATGCAAGTGAATGGCATGAAGAGGTCCCCGTTTAGGAGGAATCAAGTGGAAAGAGTAGCCATGGAAGATATATGAGGTCGGTATCATGTGGATGTGATTTAATATCATGTGTTTATACTATGTATGTGTTTATGTTATGGACAGGATATGATGAGGGATATATCAGTGGAATGGAAACAATGTGATTGGTAGCACACTAGAACATGCATGAATAGTGTAAAGACACTGGTTGCTTGGTAGAGTTAGTGTGTGGTCTGTAGATGTGCAATATTATTGTCATGTTTTTTTTGTACGTGTTGCACATGTGATGTTGTGTGCATGCAGTGTTGTGTATACATGATTTTGTACACATGTTGTTTATGTAATGTTATTTACAGATGGTGTTGTGTGCATGTTGGATATGTGGTGCTATGTACATGTGGTGTTGTGTGTATGACTATACATCTGGTGATGTGTGCATGTGGTTCCGTGTACATGTTATACATGGGGTATTGTGTGCAGGTGGTGTTGTGTACATGTCATGCATGTGGTGTTGTGTACATGTGGTTTTGTGTGCATTTTGTGCATGTGATGTTGTGTACATGTGGTGTTGTGTACAAGTTGTGGAAATGGTGAAATGTACATTTGGTGATCTGTACACATTGTGCAGGTGGTGTTATCTAATTTGGTGTTGTGTACATGTTGTGCAGGTGGTGTTGTGTACATGTTGTGTAGGTCTTTTTGTGTATATGTGGTATTGTGTATATGTTGTACATGCGGTATTGTTGTACATGTAGTATTGTGTGCATGTTGTACATGATGTTTTTTGTATGTGTGGTATTGTGTATGTGCATTGCATAGTCACAGTATCGTGACATGTGTATTCATTGTGTTGTACTAGGTGTATGTATTGTGTTGTGTTGTACACTAGATGTAGGTGTATTTTTTGTTTTGTATGTCGGGTGTAGGTGTATGTATTGTATGTCAAGTGTAGGTCCATGTATTGTATGGTGTTGTATGTTATGTATGGTTTACGTGTGTGATGCACACTATCTGTATGTGTACGTGGTTGAAAAGAATGCAATGGGTGTTGTTAGGTGTGGCAACTAATATGGTGTGTGTACATAAATGATAAAGGTAGAAGCTAAGGATTGATTAAAGGATAAGTATCATTATTTTATTTCAATTTTAATTATGCATATGATCTATGATTATGGTTTATGATGGTTACATGTGATCTATGATTTTTATTATGATGGTTGCATGTTATTTATGATTTTGATTTATGATGGTTGTGTTTTGATCTACTTAGGTGTGATATGTCTATGCATGATGATTTGATAAAACAACTATTTTGACTTGTTGTGGTAGGAAGTAAACGTAATTTCAAGTGCACCTTATTGATGGGCCACCGATGAGGTATGATTTGATTTTATTTCAATTTATTTTGAATCTAACGGAAATTATGTGCTTGGTACAAGAAAGCATGGCAATGCCCGGTTTGGGATATTGGAATTGGCTATCAAAGAATGTTAGAAGTAGAAATGAAAGGAATTAGTACAAGTAATAGTATGTTGGTAAAGTACTTTAGGAGCAGGGCCATTATGGAACATGGTACTGAATAGTGTTTATTGATTTCCATGAGCATCTTATGATCGGTATGATGGTATTGAGCCAGGTATATGCTTTGGTTGTTTGACCTTCCGATGTGAGGAAGCCTTTGTTGGACTCCATTTTGTCTCTGCTCATACACTTTTCATACTACTTTTTTGCCCTATTTTAAGCTACAGTTGAGCTCTTTTCATCTAATTTTGACCTCCTTGTGCGTGGACTATAACAAATTCCCATCTAAGGTAAAAGCATTATAAATGGTGTTGTTTTAGCTATTTTGATGATCAATATTAGGTAGTTGATTGTGTGCTTGTTTGTTTACTAATCATTATGGGTGATAAATGTAAATATTTCTCTAACAGGGACCCATGACTTCTGCATCAAGAGATAATGTTGCACTCAAAGAAGGAATTGTACCTAAGGCAACAATCCAGAATTACACTCTAGGTAATTACACTTGAAGATTTGCACTTAAGGATGAGCAAGACGGTCAACATGACCTCATCAATAGTATGTTGGTAAAGTAATTCAAGAGTAGGGCCATTATGTAACATTGGTACCCAATAGTGTTTATTGATTCCCATAAGCATGTTATGATTGGTATGATGGTTTTCTGCCAGGTATATGCCTTGGTTGTTTGACCTTCTAATGTGAGGAAGCTTTTGTTGGACTCTATTTTTTCTCTGCTCATACACTTTTCATATTACTTTTTTTCCCTGTTTTAAGCTACAGTTGAACTCTTTTCACGCCATTTTGACCTCCTTGTGCCTGGACTATACCAAATTCCCATCCAAGGTAAAAGCATTACAAATGGTGTTGTTTTAGCTATTTTGATGATTAATATTAGGTAGTTGAATGTGTGCTTGTTTGTTTACTAATCATTATGGGTGATAGATGTGACTATTTCGCTCACAGGGACCGAGGACTTCTGCATTAAAATAGAATGTTGCACTCAAAGAAGGAACTGTACTTAAGGCAGCAATCCAGAATTGCACTCTAGGTAATTACACTTGAAGATTTTCACTTAAGGATGAGTAAGACGGTCAACGTGACCTCATCGAATTAGATGAGGAAGATCGATGCTTCTTATGCATAGCCAAATTTCAACTTCCAAAACATAATTTTGTCTTATCATTTAGATCTTGTATAGAAAAGTTTTGGTTGCTAAGCCTTGATTAGAATGGAAATCATATTAGCATCTCCATGATTTGACTTTTATTAATTGTAATGTGTAAACTGGATTATAAATCCTGTAGTAAACAATGTGGAAAGGAGAAGGATTTCCATTTCATTTTTCTATCAAACCTGAAGATTGTAAACTTTGTTATCCAGTAATTAAGCTCATTTTTGTGATTCAACATGGCGAGTCACTGATTCAATTTCGGATCAATTATGAACTCATTGAATCTCTGAATTGAATGCGTTGAAGTTTAGTTCTTTCTTGTAAGCTTCCAAGCTGACTCTAGGTGTGGCAAGGGCCCACCACAATCCAAATCCAACTTCTATAATCATATGTGTAGGTAATCTTTGTGTGCATTTTAGTTAAATTCTTGCGTTTTGATTTAAATTTGTTCTTGAACAATTGTTTTAAGTTTGATTTTGATTAGTTGTCACAAATAAATTCGATACTGTGTGTGTTAATGTCATTTCCATTCATAGTATTTGCAATTTGAGTTTAAAGTGTTTTTTCCTCATTAAACTCCGAAGCATTAGATCAATCAACTAGTTGTGATTTGATTGAACAGTTAAGTGTGAATTTCATTAGCATTGTGGGTTGAAATTTTAGTTTCCAACTTGAGGTAATTTCTATTAGCATTGCCTTAGTACAATGTGTGCTTATTAGATTTTGAAGCAGTTAAGGTTGCAATCAGCAGTGTGATTTACCTCTTTCATTAAGAAGGCAGAGTGTTTGGTTTGTTGAAGTCTTAAGTAGGTTTGCTTGAGCTTAGTTTGAGATTTGATTCAGGTTAAATGCAATTGTAGCATAGCCTCTCAAGTACATTTTTGTGTGTCTTCTAACAATTCATAGTTGTCTTATTTTTCTTTTCATTCTTGAAAATAAAATTAGGGTTTTATATTTGAGCTTGTTCCTAAGGTTATTATAGATTAGGTAATATGTATGCAAATTAGTTGACTGTGAGAGATCAAGTTTGCTTGGTTAAGTATATGAGACAAGGCATTCAGATTAGTTCCTAACATAATGATCTTTTACTTGTTGCTAAGATAGTGGAACTAATGTGAAGCCTTTCCCATTCTAGGGTTTGCATCAAAGAATAGTTATTGAGTACAAGATTGATTGCTTAGTTTAAAATTGAATTACTATTGCACGTAGATTAGATCTTTTAATTCTTTCAAGTGTAAATTGTAAAAGCCAAAAATTAGGGTTTGGATTTCGAATGTAACTTTAAACTTTTGGGTTGATGTGTGCAGTCTGTTTAATTAGGAAATTTTTTCATAGTTTTTCAAAGTAGAATCTGTGATAAAGAATTAGGCCTACACTTGAGTCCAGATTCCAGTCCAAGAACATAATAGGGTAAGTTTATAGAGATTTCAAGTCTTTAAGTTTAATTTGATTATTAATTACATTTGTCTTAGAAAGATGGATTGATTTCCTTTTTTAATTTGTGTGTTTATGAGCATTTATGTGTTCCATTACTTAGTTGATCATTATAAAGGAAACATTAAATCTCTGACATACAAATTGAATCAAGAAATTAGTGCAGCTAGTGTTTACAAGCCCAGATTGACATATAAATATTGGAGGATTAATTCATCAATTAAAACTCTTAACAGCCTTGCCAAGGTATGGATCATCTGAGAAAGCGGATGTCAGGGAACTTGGAAGGTGAGTGACAGCACAAAAGGGGGGTCATCAGATTTCCCAAGGTACTGTGTAGCAGAGAATGGAAGGTTGGGGAATACATTTGTTTTGGTCATTAGAGTGTCTATATGGAATTAGATGCACATTGGGAGTGTTCCCTGGAACAATAAGTCAAAAACTGTTCACTAAGGGTATAGTAGCGTGGGATCGTAACGCTAAACATTAGATGCAGATTTGACTATAGCAGTGGATTATGGACTTCCAGGGAAAGAGGTGAATTCTGGTACTACTTTTGAGGGTGGAGGCATGTGCCTTTGGATTCCCTTGTTGTTGATATGGGCATCATATCCTTTTATTTTTTCCTTGAGCATATGTGCATATGTGTATATGTGTATATTATTGTAAATGTTGTATCGAGTTATGTTATAAAGCTCCATAGAACGTATGGTTATTTGTTGGTTGAATCAAATGTGCACGAGTATATGTGGTTGTTATTGTAAATATCATAATGAGTTGTGTTATAAAGCTCCAGTAACAATATGATTGCCATGTTTTCAGCAGTGATGATTGTAAATACTACAACGAGTTGTGTTATAAAGCTCCATAGGCAATATGTTTTTCTTTTAGCAGTTTTCTGGTCATAGGTGAAAATAAACACCGAGGACAGTGTTCCCCCAACGAGGAGGGTTTTATAACAGCCCTGGTCAAAAATCCATGTAATAAATTTAATAAAGGAAAAATAAGACCAAGTTCATGGGACATGTATTCCAATCTGAATGTTGCGAAAAATATCCTAGAGAGTGTTCACCTGGTTTATTATGGCTAAGGAAATTTGCAAAGGCAATGGAAAAGGTATTTGAAAAGGCAAGAGGCATTTTTTGGAATTTTATTTATGAAAATAATGTAAATTAGGAGAAAAGGAAGGTTAAAGGTCACAGGATTCATGGGAGGAGGAAATTTAAGGAAAATAATGGAAAACAAAGAAAATAGAGGCCTCAATAATAAAAAGGCTTTTGAGTATCAGTTCATGGAATTTTGTCAGTTCAGTTTTGGAGCTCTCTCACTATTCTCTCTTTCTCACACTCTTGGACACTTAGAGAATTCATGGAGCACTCTAGCATTGGATCAAGGAAAGAAAAGTAAGGACAAAGAAGGCAAAGTGAAGCAAAGATCAAGCGAGGAAGAGTAGGTTCAAGCAGCTACAATAGGATTACTTACAGGTATTGATTTCCATGTGTAGTTTCCTTGTTATATTTTGCATGCATGGCACATGCATGTGTGTTCTTTATTCTCTTTCTATCATTGGAATAGGTTTTTCCATGTGTGGCAATGATTTTCATCCTTGGCTTGCCATTTCCAGATAGCCATAGTGTGATGGGTTCTCTTTTATTTGGTTAAGTTGAATTGTCAGATGGTTCTAAAACTAAGTGAGGTGGTCTCTAAAGAAGAACACAAGGCCTAGGAATACTTAGACTAGAGAAGGTGGGATTGTGGTAAAGCTGGATTTTGTGTACCTCAATGGGCTTAGGAATCCTTGAGTGTTGAATGGAGAGATATACAGTAAATCATAGAGGTGTGTGCCCTCGATCGGACCTAAGACTCCTCGACATGTGAATGGAGGGATATACAGTAAATCCTGGAGGGGTGGAGTCTCGATTAGGCCTAGGAAACCTTTATCAGTGAATGGCAAGATATATGGTAAATCCTAGAGACTATGAGACAAGAAAATTCCTCATAGTGTAGGTGGAGATATCTGGAGGCATCCATGCTTGTTTAGGGAATAGTGATCTGATGGGGACTACAGTAAAGCCTAAGGAAACCTGGATTGGTTTTGTTGTGAGTCCCACATTCATGCTTGCAATATGGCATTGGGGTGATTCGCTGAAATAAATATTTGGTTCAATCTAGTCTATGGTCGGGTGGTTCATGAAAGCCCCATACCTAGTTGCCTTATTCATTCACTAACAAGAACTCTTTCTCCTTGGTAATTCATGTCTAAATTTATTGCTTCATATGTGATTCTTATGGTTTTCGTATCGTTGTTATTTTTGTTTGTTATATGTTGGTTATGAGTAGGTTTTATGATAGACATGATGTATGGCTCTCATTATGTTTTGATTAGAAAATGAATGTACAATGAATATATGACCTACTAGATGATAATGCAGTTATTCTGATAAGGTAACAATGCTTCTTTATGAATCCCATTTAAGTAGGAGACCCTTATGCTTAGATATGTTGTTATGACCCGTAGATTATGTATCTGTGACATGTTGGATGAAATACCTATCATGGCTAGTAGGGGTCAGATCTAGTATGTGTTCCAATGATTGCATTAGCAGCCTTCCATTGTTATTTATCATTTCTAAAAGTTTCATGAAGTTCTGGGTAGTGGCCTGAGACCTAGCCCTCAAAAAGTGGCTCAAAATCTAGGGTTGTTGGCTTAGAACTACCTGAAAAAGTCCATAGTCACTAGCATGCCTTGATGTGGAAGCAATTGGAAGGCCTCGGATGCATGCATGGCTTGTTATGGGAGTGGTTGAGGGTCCAGATTAGCAAGATGACAAGTTTCCTCAAGGGTTAAGCACCTAGAATGGTTGGTTGCCTCCTTAAAGGTCTGTAGCTCTTGAGGAAGCTTAGATTAGTTTGTTATTTTCGGTTCCACTTCCTTAATTGTACATGGGGAGTTGAATCACATCATAGTATCCTCTCGTCATATGTTTACCCCAGTAGACTAGTTGGGTAAATATGGGAGGAGGGTGTTACAATTTATTTCTCCTTTGAATAATGTTATAGTTGTGTTGCCTTGATCTATAATGGTTGTCCAATATGGTTGGCACCAGTACCATGGTCATATTATTGGTGAACAACATGGACTAAAATTTAGGTTTGATTATGGTGTATGATGGTTTCACCTACAAATATCCCAAGTGGTTAAAAAATGATCTCAATTGATATTTTGTGAGAATCATCGGATATTATTCGTATTTCATGAGTTTTTCAAAAAACAATTAACCTTAACTTTTGGACAAAAGTGAAATTTATTTTTTGAGTGCATGCTTGGCATTGAAATTTGTGTTGGCTAGATTCCATGGCATGTTGTGGGAACTTTTCAACTAAAATTGTTTATCAAAAACATTTTTCAATTGAATAATTCTTTCATTTAGAATTTTTTTCGATCAAAAAAATGTTTACATATAATAAAAGTTCAAAGCCATTTGTAAATTGGCACGTGGAGTGTCTACAATTGTCATTATTAGATTGGTGTTAGTGTAATTGTTGTATGTCACAACAATATGCAACTATTGTTAGTGTGGATTGCAATTGGTTATTGGACTAATGGAGTGTTTTTTAGTTTGATTGGCTCAACTCATAAGTGATGGAGATGCTTATTGTTATTGTGAACTACAATATTTTGTGGGACTGCTCGAGTGTTTGTCAACATAGGTGGTGTTGGCTTGATTGTCAAGTGAAGAAGATAGCCTTGTTGTCTTGGATTTCAAGGGAAAGAAACAATCACATTGGCTTAATTCATATGTATGTTTTTAAATATTAATTTAATAAGATTTGGAATGAAATTCTTCTCTATACATTGCACTTCCATCCATGAATAACAAATAAATACATAAAATTCATAATTTTGTATTTATTTAGGAGACTTCCAATAATATAGGAATAGATATTTTATTTTTGATATAAGGAAAAAAATCTATCACTTCATTTCATTAAAAAACAAAATTAAAATAATTATATGATTTTTCTTCCTTTCAATCTCAAAAGTGTGACCTTCTAAAAAATTTTTATCAAGAAACATTTTTCTACTTCAAATAATGGTATCTAAAAAATATTTTTTTTTTTAAACCACAATAATCACAATATTTTTTAGTGTAACATCTCCAAACCCTATAAATGTAATTTCCTCCTTATGCTAAAGTATCTAAACATTCTAACATATAGAATGGAGAAAAATAAAAATAAAAAAGTATTCATCCAAACTAAGCATCATGTAAGTATTATGAATGATGACCATCTACTCCTCTAGAACTAGCAATGTACTATATCAAGCTTAATGCCTTCCCTAGATAATCCATCCACTAACATGTTCCTTATTCTATGTATATGAGCAAATGTGATGTGTAAACACTACTTATAGGTTTTCAACTTCATTGAAGAGAGGTTATAAAATGAATATTTATATTAATATATCTTGAATCTTCTAAAATGGATAATAGATTAAGGATATCATACTTACTACTAGGCAAACTTTCTGTTAATATATATATATATCGTAGAAATTAGTTGGAACTTATTTGCTTTGAGTGGACATTATGGTGCAGTGCTCAATAAAAAAACGCATTCAACGTAATAAGTTCATAACAATTCAAATACACATAAATTAAGATAATAGAAATTTGGATCACACATCACCGGTTGACCATATATTCTAAACGTTGATAACAAAGGTTTTAAAGAGTTTATTTTCCTTTCATTGTAAACTAAATTACAAGCCTAAATTAAAAAATAATAATAAAATCAATAAAACTTTCTTTAATTCTTTTTAGATTTACTCACATTGGAAAGACTTTCGTGATGCTGACTTAAAAAATAATAATAAATTGTAGCTTGTAGGAAGGTTGTGAATAAGTGTTTAACCATGGTGAAAAAAAATAGGGGCGACAAATGATGATACCTATGGTTCATTCACTTTTTGTCGGATAGGAATACTCTTTAAACATATCTATCTTAATAGTGATTATGATAACACCATGATAGTTTCCCATTCAACATTGTAGATTTCTTAGCTATAAACTCATATGATTGGGTATCCGTAAATCTCACTTTGATAAAAATATTACAAGGATAAGACAAATTGTGAAGATATCAAAATATTATAAGGATCATAATGATATCTTTTGAAGATTTCAAAATAAAGGTATTGTTTAGAGGAAATGATTTTGAGAGAACTTTAGTCATGTTGGTATCAACACCCAAAAAAATCTAGTGTTAGTTTTAGAGATTCCATAAATTTATTGGATTTTCCTAACAATTGAGTAATCCACACATGAGAAACAATCTTGATATTTTTGGTACCAAAAAAATCTAGTGTTAGTTTTAAAGATTCCCTAAATTTATTGGATTTTCCTAAACATTTTTTGAAAAGTTTTCAATGTAGTATTCCACACATGACAAACAAAATTGATATTGATATTTTTGGTATCTTTAGTGTGAATATAAAAGTGTCCCTAGTTGTGAAGATAAGAATTTTTTTTTTTTTTTTCCATGGTTAAGACAATTAATCAAGAATTATCTTTTTTTTATTTTCTATAGTTGAGACAATTAATCAATATTCTTTTTCATAGATGACTCATTCAATTACAAGGAATTACAAACACATTTTAGTAATAATATCAATTTAAGAAATTAGTTTATTAAATTAATTAGTAAAATCACTTTTCTATATTATCAAATTTATAACCATTTATTTTATTGACAATATAATAAGTTCTTATTAAAACAATCATTAATTATACTTTGTTAGAAATAAAATAATATCATCTTATCACAATTTCAAAATAAGGGAATAGCACATAAATGGAAGTATTCACACTCAAAGAAAATGACTTTGAATAGGCCTCATTCACATTGGCCTCAACATCCAAAAAAATACCATAATATTGATTTTGGATATTCCTTTGATTTATTAAATCTTCCCATTCTTGAATTTAGTAGTTTATACATAAGTAACAATATTGGTATCTTTAATCTTTTCAATATAAGAGAATCACTAATTAAATGGATAATAATCATGTTTTCTTTTTTACTTGAATGGTTCAACTAATCATTAGGAATTGCAAACACATTTCATAAGAATATCAATTTTAATCAGTTAATTAAATGAGGAAATAAAAAAACCTTTTTATAAAATTATTTAATTTCTTACTTATTTATGCTTATGAGATTATTTATCAATTATATATATATAGATATATAGATATTAAAAATATATAGATATATATTATATATATATATATATATGAAAGAAACCATTTGTTTTTTAAAGGAGAGTTAGAGTAGAGTTAGAGTAGAGTGAAGTTGTTGGTACCAATTCAACCTACAAGTATATTCACTTAAGAGGTTACAAGGCACAAAAAGAACACAACAATATTCATAGGCACAAAGCCATTGTAACAATGTTCTTCATGTGACTAGTGGAGATTTGAACTTCGGTGAGAAAGATAAGAGTCATTTCGCACCACTAGAGATAAGTCCAATTGACACACACACACACACTTAAGAGGTTACAAGGCACAAAAAGAACACAACAATATTCATAGGCACAAAGCCATTGTAACAATGTTCTTCATGTGACTAGTGGAGATTTGAACTTCGGTGAGAAAGATAAGAGTCATTTCGCACCACTAGAGATAACTCCAATTGACACACACACACACACACACACACACACACACACACACACATAACAAACATATATATACACAAGAAAAACATCATTTATAAGAAACATAACATGTGGAGACATATGAAATAAATGGTTTGTAAATTTCCATACGAATTAATCCATTTTAAGAATCGAAACACTTATTGATAATACATCTTAAATTATTAAAATTTAAAAAATCATAAAACTAACCAAATTATAACATTTTATTTTTTGTTGGTTTGACCCACGAGGGATTTGAACCTTGAATCTCATAGTTTACATAATACTTCATAACATGGCAATTATCAATTAAGTTGTCTCCATGGGCCAACTAAAATTTGAATAAACATGGAACAAGATTCTTATCCATGGATATTTATTCTTACTTTACAATAGAGATTCTTCTTAATGCGTAAATATACTTTGTTACAATACCATGGATCTTCAATACCATATACCCAAAAAACTATAACTCATTTCATATGATACTTGTTCATATGACAATTTTCTTTAATTAATCAATTTAATTAAAAGAGAAAAAAGAACATAACTACTTTGGAGATAAATCTCAATCGTTGATTTGTGTATACTATTAAATATATTCTAAAATATTCCATAAAAGCTAAATCTTACCATCCACCTAATAAATGTACATTCATCTGGAGTTGAAAAAAACCTTCCTGACCACAATAATGCCAAGTTATGTAGTTTTTGAGAACCTAATCAATTTTACTGAGTTGTGGTTGATTTAGGCTTCCAAATTCTAGTTGTTCCCAACATTTATTGGCACACGGAGCAGATGAATTAGATGACGTGTTGCATCCATTCACTTAAAACGAGGTGACAAATAGAGCTTTACTCTAATCTATTTTAACCCTTCCTCCTTTGGTGGCGCATTTCTCCCTATTCCAAGGGATTCTCATTAGTCGAGTAATCAGATATGGGATAACTGCATATTTTTCAATATTATTAAACACCTTGATAGGGATAGAATCAATCCAAAACCTGTATACAAAATGAAAAACATATATCCCAACACCAAATGCCATGTGGAGGTATGAATTTGAGTTCTATCAGATATCATAATTTCATGTATATTGATGAGGGTAGGAATGGCATAGAAGCATTATAAGTTCAACGCATGAGGGAGATCGAGGAAGGATGCCAATGAAGACAAGCGGCATGATGCAGAAAAGCTCTTGAAAGGTCAAGTTTCTGAGTTTTAGAGCTTTACTCGAGTCTCTTTTTTTAGGTATTAATATTTAATCAATCTAGTGTAATAATGAATTTAGACCATGGTGGTGTTGCTATGGATCAAGATTAGTTGCCTCCCCTTTTTTGATTTCCTAGGGGAAATATATTTTCTTTGACTAGGTCATTGTTCTAACCACATGAACGATATCTTTGGTATTTCATAGTGGGTATCTTTCACTTGACAAATTCTAGATGTGGTAAATTCGGTTGGGATTTGGACTTTATCAAATATTCAGAGGAGTTTGTTCAAGGTTGTCTCTCCCAGATTTTCCTAGGTTTTATTTATGGATTTGAATGCAATCCATTGACATAAGGTCACAGTGTGAGTCTATTATTGTAATCAAAGTAGTCTTTATTATTTCTAATGGACCTTTTGGAGTCATTTTATTTTGTTTATATAATTTAACGGGGGTCGAATTTCATGGGAAAGAATTGCAGAGGATGATTCAAAGATTATTTCTCTCCATATTAAAGGATTCTAGAGCTAGTCATCTTTCTGGAAAATCTTTAGACATATTTCAAGTTTTGTTGATCCTTTTGAATTTTTTCAAAAGGATTAATTGAGATTGGATTTTTGGTAAGTTTGGTTTCTTTGTTGTGATCCAACACAATTATTATTGGTTACATTGATTAGATTCAACTTATTCTCTTCTATCCTTAGTAGTCGTTTTTCAGGGGTGTCATCATTAATGGTTGCACCTATTCTTTTGTAGAACATTTATCATGGTGTGGGGTTGGTGCAGATTTTTGAATTATGTCCTTTCAACATAATTTCAGTCGGTTGATATTAAATCCTTCTATGATTCTTTCTAGTCTAACATTTAAGACTATCAAATCTTAAGATCATCCTAGTGTCCTTTATGTACACTCTCTTTAAATTATTTGGATGGGGCAGTGACCCTTTTGATGGTGATATTATTATTTTTGTCAATAAGTGAATTATCAGATCTTTTCTCTATATATTTCAGTCACTATTGTTATTAGTAATCCTTTTCAGTTTTCCTTGCACATGGCCTATAGGTCATGATGATGGACAAGTTATCTTATAGTTGTTGAGGTGTCAGTATTCCTACATTTTGTGGGGTTCTAAGGTCTTAGTTTGGATATTTCCTCTAATATTTCTGGTATCTGTCTCATTCCTTTCTACTTATTACAGTCAATAACAAGGCATCTGACATGTCAGGTTTCGAGTAGTCATGATCCTTTTTCCAATGATTTTTTGAATTTAAAAAAAATCACAAGTTTTGGGCCTATTGTTGGATGTGATCAAGACAGGAAGAACTACCTTCCCAATGCTTTTCCATAAATATTTCATGTTTTTCGATTTCTAGGACATAATTTGGAGGTATTTTGGGGTGGTCATTTTCTGAGTGGTTAGGGAGTGTTGGTCACATCTCGAAATGACAACTAGAGAGGACATGTAAAGGTACATTCTCCTAGGATAAACGAGCTTATTGAGGTTAATATGGAAGTGAAGAAAAATTCTAGGAGGTTCTTGGGGTGCCTCTGTTTCGACTCTTTTCTAGATATAAGTGATGGTGTAGGTTTGAACATCGGTTCTACTAGTGTTGGAGGGTGGTATGAGTCTCAAGAGTTATATTAGCCTGGTCTAAAGGACAGCAAAAAGAGGAATATGAAATTAGGTTAGCAGAAAACAATCAAAAGATTATTCTAGGTGTGGAAATTTATTGGGACAGGGTAGGAGGACTAAATCAAAGGGTTGTCATAGGTCAGTGGGAATTCACTCATATGTCTAGAGACTAGCTGAAGGATTGGGTGGATAAACTTTGGTTGTGTTAGTGTCCTATATGATAGTAGTCAAAAAACAAGTTTTGTCTTTTCAAATCATTTTGGAAAAGGTGTAAATGTTTTTCTATGATCTTGTAGAGATCAAGTTGTTGGTCTCAATGTAGAATAAAGGTTTCATTATTGATGTAATTATGTCAGAGTGTATGAAATGTCATGTAAAATGTTATTAATTCCCTAAGGAGGTGAGTTAAGAGAGTCTAGGATCATGTCTCATAAAATTCATGAGTGAGGTCAAAGTGTCTTTTCTTATTATCATTAGAAAATATTTGTAGGGTTAGTATGGTAAGTTAGAGTGTCAAATCACATTATTCCATTACATCACATTGGTACATTGGTTAGGAGATGTGATGTGACTTTGATAGCTATTCCTATTTCATGATTGAACTTCAAAATTGCAATCATTGCCCTTGAAACATGAATTTAGCCACCTTGGGAGTTCAAATGCTTGTTTAATTTCCAAAAATACCATAGAGTCATTCATTTTTCCATTGTGACGTAGGAGGCTGATGAAATCAAGTTGGTAGTCTTAAAAATAGACTATTGGTTACTTTATAACCAATCAAATGCATTATAACGGATTTTGTACGTGCTTACTTTACACTGAAGGTCGCACGTTGACTTTCCCTTTCTAAACAAGTGCTTCACTCTACATCATTGATCACCTCTCTCCAGATCTAACGGTCATCAATCACTATGATCAACCAAAACTATTCGGTGATCACTCTACGCCATTGATTAAAGCACGCTGGATCCAATGGTTCACACTGATATTGGCTAGGGAACTTGCACGATGCTTAACCGCCCTTATGGAGCCGATAATGATTATAAATCTTTGATCTATAATTGTTCAGGTCCATTTTTGGTATTAATGCCTGGTCACTTTATGACCTGATATATGTTGGATAATGAAGGTCATCAAATCCTACGACTTGCGGTTCTTCAACTAGCACACAGGTTAAAAACAGGCCTAACCCCTACCGTTGACTGCAACTTAAAAGTATGAAATTGATATTGATGGCCAGGAATGAGTGTGGGTCTCCAACCACGATCAAGAATTTATGTGCTCTCCTACCCCACAATTGATACTAAATGACTGCGATTAACACATAAACACTGAGGTTTACAATTAAAGTGTGAAAATAACAAAAATACCCGATTAGGTTTCAGAACACAGATTCACAGAGGTAAACAAGAGTCTTCACCAGATTAACACACAGTTGCACACTGAATCAATTTCTTTAATATAATAGTAGTTACAGATTCTTGGCCCTCTCAACTCAATTACAACGATTTATCTGACCTTTGTCTCAATCTCAAAATCCTATAGATTACTCAACCCTCGCCTCTCACTCAATTCTCAATCATCTCAATTAATCTCTTTCCATTACATTTTCTTCTCTTTTATGAGTCAAATCCTATTCTAACTACACTAACAACTTGATCTCTATTTTAATCAATCTAACAATCAAATCTCTATTTTGAAGCTCTATTACACACCTATTCTAACAACTTATCCCTTAGTCTAAAATAAGACAATTTTCTAATTATTGCATTAATGAAGTAAAGATCATTTTCAACAGATCCAACTATCTCAATCAAAACTAACTTTTGACCACTCAGGTCAGTGAAATTCAACTCATTTAGCCACAACATGTGAACAAACCATCACATTGTTGGCTAAGTGCAGATGCTCCTGCATCAGACTCCCGCGGAAGAAAAGAATCATCCCTCAAACTTTCAAGGTTTACTCCATACTTCTACAACTCTATTGTTGTCAATCAACTAGCGTCCTCCACTAGTTGTCCTTTCCATTTGACTAGATATTGAAAATAAACCTATCCTCTGGTTCTTTTGGATACTCTTTTCTCCAAAACAACTTCAACCTCTTTATTAACTGTCTTTGGCATTTGTTCTTCCTAGTTCAAATTTTGAAATTTGTCTTCTATAGTTTCCTCCTATATCTATATCTCTGTCTCTTTGTATGGATACAAATCTACAACATTGAAGATAGGTGATATTCCAATCCCTTATGGCAATTCAATTTCATAAGCATTAGTTGAAAACTTTCTTACAAGTCTACATTGTCCTATCTTTTTCATTTTTAGTTTATTGTAAGTCTTAGCAAGAAATCTTTCTTTTCCCAAATACACCATCACTAAATCTCCTAGTTGGAATTGTTTCTCTCTTATTTTCATATCTACTCTCTACTTGTATTTGCTACTGCTTTCCTGCAATCTGCCTTTGACATCTTCTTGTAGTCTCTGCATGTGCTCTACAAAATCTTCATATTTTTCACTTCTTGTCTCCTGTTTGCCCAAATGTTTGAGCTCATACACACCCCTTGGATTCATCCCAAAAACAATCTGAAATGGACTCATTCCAATACTTTGTTTTGGAGTGTCATTATAAGAAAACTCAGCCTGAGCTAGTGCTAAATCCTGCTGCTTAGGATTTTGATACACTAAACTTCTCAATATGTTTCCGAAGCTTTTGTTTACCACTTCGGTCTATCCATATGTTTGAGGATGGTATGCTGAACTGAAACTGAGGTTAGCACCTATTTTCTTCCAAAGAGATCTCCAAAAATTCCCTACATACTTTGTATCTCTATCAGACAAAATACTTACAGGAAATCCATGTAATCTTACAATCTATGAAAAATAGATTAGCAATATGTGTTGCGTCACTAGTCTTATTACATGAAATGAAATGTGCCATCTTGGAAAATCTATCTACCTCAACATCAATGGAGTAATTCCACCTTTGAGTTTTAGGTAACCCCAAAACAAAATCCATGCTAACTACATCCCATGGTTGATCTGGTATTGGCAATGACTGGTACAATCCTGTATTGTGGCTTCTCCCTTTAGCATGTTGACATATCCTACACTTCTCAAAAAATCTCTTAACACCAGTGTGCATCTTTGGCCAATAGTAAAAAGCATTTACCTGAGCAAAGGTTTTGTCTTGTCCAAAGTGATCAAATAATCCTCCACTATGTTTCTCCTTTATTATGTTTTCCCTCATAAAACATTTGGGAATGCACAATTGTTTCCTTTAAATAATAAACCTCCTTGGATAAGATAATCTAATCACTGACTTCTATTATGAACTACTGGATTTTGTACTGCTATATAAATATCTTTGAAATCTGCATCATCTTTATACATTTAAACCATTTCTCCAAATCCTACAACACCAACTCTTAATTCTTGCACAATGAAATTTACCCTGCTTAAAGCGTCAGCAACTTTGTTCAATTTACCACTTGTGTGCTTTATCACAAAATTAAAGCTCTGCAAAAACTCTACCCACTTGGCATGTTTTTGGTTCAGTTTTGGTTGGGTGTTTATGAACTATAATGCATGATTGTCAGAATACAATATAAACTCCTTTGGTAGCAAATTATGTCTCCATTTTTTTAAGGCTTGTACAATAGCATAAAATCCTTTATCATAAGAGGAATACTTCTTCTTACCTTCATTTAATTTCTCTCTTAAATATGTTATTTGTCTCTCTTCCTGACTCAAAATGGCTCCGATTGTAACTCCACTAGCATTTGTTTCAACTTGAAATACATTTTCAAAATCAGGTAAAGCTAAAACTAGTTTCTCTATGATTTTCCTCTTCAATAACTTAAAATTCCTGTCAGTTTCTTCTGTCCACTTGAATGGCTGGTTAATCTCCTTGATTGTTTCAAGAATTGGTGTACAAATCTAACTAAAACCTCTAATAAATTTCCTATAAAAACTCGCAAGACCATGAAGACTTCTTACCTCAAATATTTTCCTTGGAATATGGCAGTTCCAAATTGTTTGGACTTTCTTTGGATCCATTTTCAACCCTTCTTTAGAAATTACAAATCCCAAGTAAATTAATTCTTCTTTCATGAAACTAAATTTCTTCAGATTTATCCATAGTTTCTCTTTCTGTGGAGTTCTTAAAACCAATTTAAGATGCTCTAGATATTCTTCTTTACTTCTACTAAAAACTAGAATATCATCAAGATAAAGAATAACCAATTTCCCTGCATATTCCTTCAAGACTTCATTCATCAATCTCATGAATGTGCTACGTGCATTAGTGAGTCCAAAAGGCATCACTAACCACTCATACAACCCATTGTTTCCTTTAAATGCAGTCTTCAATTCATCTCCTTCTCTAATTCTTATTTGATGATATCCACTCTTCACATCTATTTTAGTAAAATACTTTGACCCACTCAAACAATCCATCAAATCATCCATGCGTGGTAAAGGAAATTGATATGTAATATTGATCTTGTTTATGGCTTTGCAATATACACACACGCCATTCACCTCCTTTCTTTGGACTGAGTATTGTTGGTACAACACATGTACTAAAACTCTCTCTGATTAGTCCCTTATCCATCATTTCTTGCCTTGTCTTCCAATTTTTCATTCTCTTGGGGAGTTGATCCATAAGCTGCTTTGTTTGGAAAACTTGCTTCTGGTATTAGATCAATATGATGACTAATACTCCTGATTGGTGGTAATGCATTTGGCAATGCATCCAAAGTGATATCAACAAAATCATTCAATAGAGTTTTGATTTCTTTAGGTAAATCATCTAAGTTTGTGGAAGTTAAAATTACCTTAGGTCTCCCTATGATAGGAAAATGCATTTCTTCACCTTTTCCAACCTCTTGCAACAACTCATTTCCACTCATAAACATAACATTGTTTCCAGGTGCTCCTTTGTCAGCTTCACCCTTCAATGGCATCAATGTATGTTTATTTCCATCCTTCTCCAAAGTATAAGTATTTTTCCTCCCATCATGAATAGCTTTCTGATCAAACTTCTAAGGTCTTCCCATCAATACATGGCATACATCCATTGGCATTACATCACACAATATCACATCATTATAAGTACCAATCTATATCTCTACCTTGCATTGTTCTGTCACAATAATATGATGTCCTTTCTACAACCATGACACTTTGTAAGGAGTAGGATGTATTGTCTTCACTAATCCTAGCTTGTCCACCATCTCTGTAGAAACAAGGTTACCATTGCTTCTAAAATCAATTATCACTTTACAAAATTTACCTTTGGATTTGCATGTAGTTCTGAATAAACTCTTCCTCTGAGTTGGTTCTCCGGTCTCTTTCTCTGCCTTAAGTAATGCCCTTTTCAATAACAGGGATTCTCCTACTTCAGGGGATTCTTCCTTGTCTATAATTTGAGGTTTTTATTCCTTTGCCTCAGCCACATTCACATTCCTCTGACTTGTTGTTTTTTTATGAGGACAGTCCCATGATCCATGTCCCCATTCTCCACATGTGTAACACTGAATATCTATTCCTCGACCTCTTCCTCTTGGTTCAAATCTTCCTCTATTAAAATCTCCCCTCTGTGGTGGCCTACTACTTGAACTTCCTGCTTCATTCTGATGTTGATGAAACCTTGGTCTGGTAGTTCCTCTATCTCTTACTGAACTTTTCCCTTTATTCCTCTGATTTTGTTTTCTCAACATCTTCTCTTCTACCTTCAAACCTACTTTATAGGCATCTTCAATGGTCTTTAGACTCAGCAAGTTGATCTCATCCTATACGTCATATCTTAATCCATTGATATATCTGGCTACCTTCTCCATATCATCCTCTGCATGTCTTGCTCTAATACTCAATCTATAAAACTCTTCTGTATATTCTTTAATAGACATTCCTTTTTACCTTAAATTATGTAACTGTTTGAAAATATTTAATTGATAATATTTTGGCATAAATTTATCTTTCATTTTACTCACCATTTTTTCCCATTGCTTGATCGTGGACTTTCCTTTTCTTGTTCTGGATGTTTGTAGTTCATCCCACCAAATAGATGCATGACCCTTTAATCTAGTAACTACAAATTTCACGTTCTTTTTGTCATCAACATCTTCATAATCAAAATATTTGTCCAATGAACTGATCCAATCCATTAGCTCTTCTGCATTAAGACTCCCTTCATACACAGGAATTTCCACGTTTGGTTTTCCACCTACTTTAACCAACATCTTGATAACTTTGGTAGTTTCATTTTCCTCCTCTTCTTCTCCCTCAGAAGATTCTTTTGCAGCACTGACAACTCCTTCATCAGGTGTTCTCTTCTGAGAAATCTTCATTGTGTCCATCCTTGTATGCAAACTTTGGATCTCTTCCAGCAGAACTACATTTGCTTCAGGTCATCCTCGACCAATGTAAAATCCTCTTCTCGGTGGCATGTTTACTACAGTCAACTCAATCTCTATGCTCTGATACCAAAATGACGTAGGAGGTTGATGAAATCAAGCTGGTAGTCTTAAAAATAGACTATTGGTTTATAACCAATCAAATGCATTATAGCAGATTCTATACGTGCTTACTTTACACTTAGGGTTCCACGTTGATTTTCCCTTTTTAAACAGGTACCTCACTCTATGCCATTGATCTCCTCTCTATATATCTAACGGTCATCACTCACCCCGATCAACCAAAAAAATTTAGTGATCAATCTATGTTTTTTATCAAAGCGTGCTACATCCAATGGTTCACAATGATATCGACTGGGGAACTTGCGTGACGCTTAACCGCCCTTACGAAGCCGATAAGGATTATAAATCCTTGATCTATAATTGTTCGGGTCCGTTTTTGGAATTAACGCTCGATCACTTTATGACCCGATATCTGTTGGATAAAGGAGTTCATAAAATCCTACGGCTTGTAGTCTTTCAACTAGCACATGGGTTAAAAATATGCCTAACCCCCACTATTGACTATGACTTAAAAGTTTGAAATTGAGATCGACAGCCAAGAGTGAGTGCAGGTCTCCAACCACGGTCAAGAATTTCTGCACTTTCCTACCTAGCAGTTGATACTAAATGACCATGATTAACACATAAACACTGAGATTTACAATTAAAGTGTGAAAATAAGAAAATGCCCGATTAAGTTTCAAAACACAGATTCACAGAGGTAAACGAGAGTCTTCACTAGATTAACACATAGTTGCACACTAAATCAATTTCTTCAATATAATAGTAGTTACAGAGTCTTGGCCCTCTCGGCTCAATTACAGTGATTTATCTAACCTTTGTCTCAATCTCAAAACCCTATCTATTACTCAACTCTCACCTCTCACTCAATTCTCAATCATATCAGCTAATCTCTTTCCATTACATTTTCTTCTCTTTTATGAGTCAAATCTTATTCTAACTACACTAGTAACTCCATCTCTATTTTAATCAATCTAACAATCAAATCTATGTTTTTAAGCTCTATTACAAACCTATTCTAACAACTTATCCCTTAGTCTAAAATAAGACAATTTTCTAATTATTACAATAATGAAGTAAATATTATTTTCAAGAGATCCAACCCTCTCGACCAAAACTAACTTTTGACCACTCAAGTCAGTGAAATTCAACTCATTTAGCCATAGCATGTGAACAAACCATCACATTGCTGGCCAAGTCCATATGTTCATGCATCACATTGAGAGCTTTCTATACATTGCTTGGGGTTCATTGCGCAAAAGTTGCAGGGAAGGCACTACGCTCACAGATAGTTTCTACATTTTTCAAGTCAGTGGTTAATCGCTTATTCCAAGTTCCAATTCCTTATTTCCTTGAATCATTGGTCTTTCTTGTTGTCAAATTTGTTTCTATATGTTGAGAAAAATTCATTAAAGTCCCTACAAAACTTGAATTTTTAAGCTCGCTGCGTTTCCTGGAATATACATTGTGCTTCACCTTAGTCGTTGTGTTTTGCGTTGTCACCTCCACCAAACATCATACATAGTTTACCACTCATATTATGAAATCCTGACATTATTTTCAAGTGGTTTGAAACCTCATATATTTTTCTTGTTGCTCTCAAAGATCAAGAAACACTCTTTCTTCCATGCGTTGCACTTGTGTTTGTAATTTTCTCACTATGAGCAAAGAAAAATTCAGTTGTTGTTTTGAGCTTGAGAGGTTCTTTTTATTGTCCAAGTCTACTATATAGGGTTTTTCATCCTAAATTGTCATCAAAACCTAATCTAAAGCTCTATTACATCACTGCTACCCTACTGATGCACTCAATTGGTATACACTGAAATTGCATTCAAGAAACCCTAGAGCTCATCTTTGTTGTGGAATCATGACAACCGCAGATATAAAGAAACACAAGGGAGGAGAGATTATTAGGTTTTAACCCCAATACCTCACCTTTATTAACTCAGACCCAATAATCAGAGCTTCATTTGAACAAGTTGGTTGCATTATATTTCATGAGAAGATCGAGGGATATAGTGTACATCTCACCAAGGAGTTTTCTTTAAATCTTCCTGGCTGTATGTGAAGATTAGAGAGATTGCTTTCCCAGTGTTAGATGTCATCATCTTAGCTACAACAAAGATTCCTTTACAAGGAGAGTAGTGGTTCAAGGGCATGCCTCTTGACATAGCCAACTACAAATATTTCTTGAAACCAAAGTACAAAAACAAGGGGTATGGAGCCATTGTGCTAAGAGAATACATGTTTAATCCCTATAAAAAACTTTTGAAGGTAATCCAAAGATACTTTACTTGTGAGGAGTGTTTTGGGAGCATCTATGAGTACTATTTCATGGTTTTGATGTGCTTCACAGGAAAGATCCCTATAAATCTACCTTTTTATTTGTTTAGAATCCTTAGTAAAATGGTAGAAAAGGTGCAAGGTAAACAAAGCCAAGTGGAACCCAGTATTTTCCACTTCTCTTTAACCAAGTTGTTGGTGGTATAAGAACCGAATAAGAGGAATCAAACATGGCAATCATTTTTAGACTCATCAAAGTTGATAGTTAACTTACCAACCATCTCTTAGAGTAAGAAGGAAACACCATCATTTTCGGTAAGGGATATATAATCTCCAGTTCAAATTAGTTTAGTGAAAATGCATCAGTTTTAGTTGCTCCATCAAATAAGAAGAAGGGTAAAATGCTGCAATTTTCTCATGAAGTAGTGGAGATTCCTAAGAAGCCACTCACTAGAGCCACTACAAAGACACTACATTTGGAAAAAACACTTGAGCAGTCATTTGAAGCTTTAGAGACCATACCATAGGATAATGTTCCTAATGATAAAGACAAGGATATTTATGAACTGCAAGAGCAGCTAAAGAAGGCACATTTGGTTATTTCTCAACTATAACATGACAACAAGGAACTGAAGAAGACTATTTTAGAAATGGAACCTAATATTAGTGAAACCGAACTAGTAACAAAAACAACCCCATCTATCAACAAGTTTAAAGGTAAGAAGAATATAATAACAAAATGCATTCAAGAGGTAGAATATCCATAAGCTAGAGTCATCAGGCCTTCAGCTAGAAAATTGGTGATAAAGGAGAAAAATTCAATGCAAGAAGAGAAGAAAGTTGAGGTAGATGAGGTGAAGCATACTTTTAACGGGTTGGGGATGAAATTGAAGAAATGCCAAAGTGAAATCGTTGAAATTAAGAAGTAGGATAAAAGGGCCAGGAAAAATATTTATGATCATTTGAACATGTGTGAGACAGTAATAGAAAGTGCCAAGTATATGCTGAAAAGGACTCTTTCTTTGCATAGGCAGCTCAAAAATAATTCAGACATAACTTCACTTTGAGGAAGGATCTAAGGGCTTCTAAGAAATATTTGTACTAAATAAAGGAGAAGGCCAAAGGTAAGCTTGATTTGTTGGCTGAAGCAGCCAAAGTCTAAGTATTGGAACAGGTATATCAAAGTAGTTTTTGTCTTTTGATTTTTCACCCAAGTATGCTAGTTGGATGGGGTTCCATAAGGAGGTTGAGAGGTCATATTTTGCATGAAGTCCTTCTAGGAGAATAGTTAATTAGAGTTATCAGGTTTATGAAACTTTTTCAAAATAAGCATCTCACATAGCAATTTTGTACATTTTGATAAGGTGTTACGTTTTTTATGTAAGGATGAATTTTTGTCATCCTTTTGGTGAGTGGGGAATTGAAAATGGTTATCAAAAATTTTAGCATCATTAGCAAGTTTTGTATCTTGTTCAGGTACCTCATTACTGGTCAAAACCATGAAGAATAGGTTGTGTTTCACTTTCATACAGGTGTTGCGTTTTTGCTATCGATGGAGTTTTAAGAGTTGGAAAATTTGCATAATGAAAGCAGGTTTCTAAAGGGGAAGTTGATGATGTCGACAACCATTTCACACGTGCATCAATCATTAAGAAATTTAGGGAGTGAGCAGAGTTACATCAACCATCAATTTTTTGTGCTTCTATGTTTCGTTTGTGTTGGATTAGAAGGTTGTCTAACATCGATGCTGCGCTTCAACAAAGTCAACCTTTTGACTATGGAATCTATGTCAAAACTTCATGTAATTTATTTTTATGTTGATGGTTAATGTTTTGAGGCATCTAAAGACTTTGAAGCTCAATTTAGACTATGTATTTAATGTAAATTTTCCTAAAAAAACCTTAGTCAAACAGTTCCTAGTTTTCAAAAAAACAGTTCTATATTCATTACATTAGGTAGAAATTGAAATCTATTTAGGGAATTTAGTTCCTAGATGTGGGAAATGATTGAATTTGATCTATCTATGTTGTAATTTGGATGAAGTAAAGGGATGGTCAGGGTTTAGAAGAAGAGACGTTATGTGCATTGTATTCTTGTGTCAGCTCCTGATGGTGATGTGTTTTCTTATATTGTAAGTTTGTCTATTGTAATTTCCATGCTTTGAGTGTTTGTCTTCATGTTTGGCTAAAAAAGGTTTATCTCAAAATTCTCTTTAAAAGTGCTATGATATAGTTTGCTAATTAGTTTTTGTTTTTCTTCTTAAATGGCACTTACAATTCATTCCATAGTTTGATGCTCTATATGTCATTTCCACCATTCTTCTACTCACCCTTCTACAATGAATTAAATTGAGAACACCAGTAGGACTTCTTACCTTTCCCCTGTTAAATATCCCTCTTTCCTTCATCCTCTCACTAGAAAAGAATCAATTTATTATGATCATATTTGCTAATGGATTTTCCCTCTACCCTACCAGCAAATTATTAAAATATATTTCCCTCTGAGCGTCATACCTCACCTAAGATTTAAGAGACTAAAAATTTATACAAATAGATCCCTCTCTGAATTTAGAAGGGGTAGATTCCATATTCTAAGTGGTTTGTGGTTACCTTTGGGTTCCACTCCTCGGCCTGGAGGAATTATGAAGGGCTAACAGGTTTTCAATCTTAAACTACACATTGAAAATAGGCATTTTGTTTAATGGGTAGTTTTGTTTCCATTTTCTACACTCATGACATGTGGAGAAAATCATAGTAATCCCTTGGGTCAGAGGTCATGGCTTCCTATCACTTCAACGCTAGAGCACAGGTTTCAATCCCTTTAACGAAGTCCCACAGAAAAAAACATTATGGGTAAAATCTATCGGTCTTCCATTGGAGCTATGGTTCAAGCAAGCGATTATGATAATAACAAAATATATTGGGAATTCTTCTACCTAGAGGAAGGGAGTATGATTATGTTTTCTAAAAGGATTGCATGGGTGTTGGTAGAGGTGTATTTCTCAAGAGGGTTGCCTATAGAGATAGATCTTTTTGGGGTTCAAATTAATTTAGACAAGGAATTTATTTTTGGTGGATCCCCTTTAGGTGCTTGGGTTATCACTCGACAGACCACTTAATTACAATGTGCCCTTGAATTTTTGTGGAATATCATTGTTCAAATGCTTGGAAATTCGAAAAATGGGGGCACTTTCAAGAACATGCATAGAAGGAGACAACAAAGTTTTGGGTCAATTCCAATATTTGTCATAAGGATTTAGGTACTTTTCCAAATGTTCCTCCCTATCCAAATGATGATTCCCTTTCACTTGATTCAGTAAATCATGTGATTAATCATACAAAGGATTCATTAGTAAAAGAGAATTTAGAGTATAATCTTTGTATGAATCATATTATTTGTGATGGGAAATTTTGGATTTCCTCTAATTTATCTTCAACCCCATCTCTACATTTAGTTTCTAGAATTTCAGCCCCCTATTTCCACAAGTCCCCCTGTGGAAAATGACATGGGATCGAAGGCATAGGTTACATCAATTGATAAAGAATATGCAGTCATCTCTTATTTAATTCGGGTTCTTCACGGGGATGCCATCTACACCAAATTTTGAGGACTTGGAATTAGGATTCTTGTCACAAAATGAGTCTATTTTTTTAGAGTTGCTCATAATTAATAAATCCTTCTTCCTTGTGGATGAGATTATCGTTAGCCATAATTCCAGAAAAAACATCACCATCAGAAAGAAGAGGGGAAAAAATTCAAGAAGGTGTCTTCATGCTCCCCTCTAGCATCTTCCCTGACCTCATATTTTCAAGAGGTTTACATTGATCCTATTCTTTCTCATGGTGTATTTCTAGTTTCTAAAAATTTTGATTCCTAGGTCCTTAGAGGGATTTCACCATCATAATCTTTCCCTTATGATTTTTATGCCCATCAATATAATGGGTTTGGGGAATGCCCCAAAAATACGTTCCCTCTATTGTCTTCTTCATATGTAGAAGCTAGTAGTCATCATAATTTAGGAGAATATGGTGCATAGGGAGAAGGCATGGGATTTTTTATTAAATATTTTCCCCTTCTGGAATGTATGTGAGACTAGTGCATCTAGACATTTGGGGGTTTTGGTAGTTATTTGGGACACTTGAATCATTAATATACAAGCTTATAAATATTTTCTAGGATCATTCTAACTAGATATTTTAGAGTATCTAGCATTCATTTGAATATTCTCAACATTTATTCTCCTTATTCAAATAGAAAGGTTTCTTGTGATCGCATCGATTGCAGTGGTTTGCTGAAATTGAGCTCCGTAATTATGGTTGGAGATCTTAATCTGACATTGGATGTGGATGAGGTAATGATCCATATTTGTGCAAGAATGAAATGAATTATATATTTAAATAGAAACATAGATTTACAACAAAAATTAACCTTCAATTAATTGATAACAAATACTAAAAAGTGTTTACATGCATAATGGAAACAAACTAGAGCGGGTGAAGGTAGCTTATCTCTGAGAAGAGATGTGATTGCTACATCCCTTATAAATTGTGTTATAATGAGGATCAAAAGCTTTTTTATTATTGAGAAATAATGGAAAACCATAAACATCCAAAATATAACCCTAGGAGATGAAGTTCCATAAGTTTGTGGGCCTCGTCGAGATTAGTTGGAACGCCAACTTCCCAATGTCGTAACTTTGAAATTTGATCTCTACTTGGCATGAAAGATACCTCATTAGAAAGATATATCCGAGGAAAAAGAGAATCTTGACAAGCCCTTGAGTCTTGTTATCTTCTTGGTGTGTTTTCCAAAAAAAATCATTTAGAGCCTCAAAATAGCTCTAGAAGTTCAGGGACCAAAAAACTGCCAAAATGTAAAGTTGTGCTAGAATTAAGGAAACTGAAAAGAAACAATGTTAGGGGTCCAAGAGGAATAGGTGAGTGGCAACCAATATATACCTAGATCATTCCTCCCCCTTAGGAAGCAATGGCCCGCATTGCATTGAGTGCCTCCATGATATGGGGAAACGTCTAGTGAACTTGGTCCCTGGTGAGCCACTTGCCTTGGTGTAGGAGCCGGCTAGCCTTGACAACCAAACACAGTTGGACCCTATGTTTGAAATTGTTCTTGATCTATGTGCTCATGATCCAATTATTTTTGGCCAACTCAATGTAGTTAGGGTTGAGCTCTGTCGGCGTTAGTTGTTCATCAATGTCTGATGTGTCCAACAATGGTGGAAATTGGGACCGAAGGCGATCCACATTGAAGACTGGGTGCAAGGAAAGGAATGAGGAGATATTGATCTCAAAAATGTTGTCTCCCAAAGCCTTGGTGATGGTGTAAGTCCCCTAATCAGAGTGGTCAAAGCTTCTGATGTTCTCCAGCGAGGCATTCTTTCTGTAAATGCAACCAAACTTTGTTACCCATCTGAAACTTATGTGGCAACCGTTGTTGATCATGTCATTGTTTGTACTTGGAATTATTTGTCCAAGATGTTATGAACCTATTGTTGGATGCATTGAATGTGTTCAATAAACTTGGTTGCTTTATTAGCTTTAGACTAAACATGTTCAAATTCGTCTTGTGTAGTTGTAAGAGGCAATGCAATATCATTGGGACATAATGGTTGAAATACCAAGCCCACTTGAAATGGGTTGTGGCCAGTCGAGCTATGGAGATCTCTATTATAATTTTATCTCACATAAGGAAGACTCTCATCCCATGTTCATGGATTCTTAAAGTTTTACATTCATAGTATGTGCACTATCATCCCGTTGATGACCTTTGTATGGCCATCAATCTAGGGGTGGAATGTAGTTGATTTGGTGAGCTTGGTGTCCAATAATGACCAAAGGCTCAACCATAATGTGCTTAGGAACCTACTCTTCTGATATCATATAAGGGTCTGTAATATTGTTATAGCTCCAAATCTCACTCTTGTGGTTTGTGATGCTGCACTTATGGCCTAGGGCAACCCCTCCTTCTAGACCTGGTCCAAAATTTAAAAAACAGTGTTTTATTCCCTATAAGCAACATTATCCTGAGCTAAATGCGTGTATACGTGGGTCTATGTATACCCAACCCATGTCTATGTATTAAAACACAAAAAAAAAATCTCCTTAATTTCGAGCGGAGATCACGGGTTTCACCGGTTGATTACTTGTTAATACCCGTGGCCCAACTGTTCCCAACGAATTCCCAACTAAAAAACTACTTTGGGAGAAGTATAAAAGGATTCAATGGGAAGGCCTAAGGGAAGAGAGAAGAGAGAGAAATATTATTATGTTGAGATTTCCTTGACCAGGTCTGAAGATCCTAGTGCCCCCTACACTTCCCCCATTTTACAAGAAACCCTTATTTCCTTGTGTGTGTTGATGTCTATCTACTACTTGAGATATCATGGAGTAAGTCATGGAAGGAGTTTATTAAAGGCTTGAGACTGGACAAATCCAGAAGACGGTTCCGCTTGGAGCCTATGAAAGGACGAATTAGGTGAAAGTATTCCTTTTTGTACTTTATTTGTCTATAGTAAAAGAAACACATGTCTTTGTTCCTGATATAAATCTTCTTCATATTTATGATATTCATGTTATGATTTATATGTGAATGGTTGTTTAATTGCATAACTAACTACCTTTCATTATAATATGAAGATGGTTTCTTTATGATGTTTAGTCCATATACTGTTGTACTTTCTGGAATTGATTGTTTTGCAGGTTGAAGGAGAAAACGGAACTCCAAGAAGGGTTTGGACCCTAGAAGGATCTTCTCAAACGTAGGACCTCAGGTACGCCCCTTATCGTAGAGTTTGCTTATATTAGCATTATGGTTGTATGGAATGTGCATTTCTCTATATAGATAACCTCCAGTATGCTAGGGTATCAACCCAAGACCCTAGGGGAATTTATTCCCTAACAAAATTAGCGACTCCACTGGGGACAAAAGTATTGTTGTTCCTAGTTTGGGTGTATTCAAGCCAATTAGGGCTCAGTTGTCTGTTTACTTTCTGTTACTGTCTAGTCTATTCTTGAATTGCAAGTTTGATCAGTTTCTTCAGACTGTTTTTTATTTTTCTTGGAACCTTTTACATACGTTGTTTTTTCTCTTTACAGAGGCATATATACGCATCTTGCCTTAAGTAAACCTGCGTATATGCATGTTTCCTTAAGTTTTTTCGCGTATACACACAGCTGTGCGCAAACACAGTCACATATATCTTATAATTTTCAATATTTTTTAAATCTTTTTATTTCTGAAGGTCTGCCTGCTGGTCTGATTCAATCTCGAACAACTACTTTTCTATGACAGTCTTTAGTTTTACAGCAAGTATCTGATTTCAAATTCTCTTGGATTGTGAAAAGGTTGGTCTTATTTGTTTTTCTTGCAAACATCATCATTTTTGCTTAAACACACAAGGTTTCTTGTTACGAATCTTGGTTGCTCTGTGTCTTCAAGCCATAAAGGTTGATCTCAATCTTTGTGTCAAGTTTTGTTTTGGTGATTTTTTGGTTTGCATGTTGAAACAGTATTTTTATGACCATCTGCTTTTCTTGATTTCCAGAAGTTGTTGATTTACACTTTCTTGAAAGTTGTCTTTTCAATCTTTTGGTCTTCATTTCCAAGCTCTTATTGTTGCTTATTGATTGTAAGAGCATTTTGAAACACCTTTTTGTTGAGTTCTCACTTGTTTTGTGTTGCAAACTCACAAAGTGTTTCATTGCCTATTCTTCGATCATAAAGTTTCAGTCTTATTTAGAGCACTTTTGAAAAGTCATTTTTGTTTTCCTTTTGAAGGAAACTTCTTGAAACTTTGTTTTACTTTCTTGAACTTTGTTTTGATTTAGTTTTCCTTTTTATGAGTGAAAGTGCATTTTTGTTTGCCTTGAAATTTACTTTTAGTGTTTGGACGAAATAAACATCAACAACTTATATTCTATCTAAACATTTTAAGTGGAAAATTAACAACTGATAAACAAGTAACTTTCATTTCTTGATTTAATAGTAGTTTGGAGTTTTGCATCATCATGTACTTGTTGCATTAGGATTAACTTGTGCATCTTTCTAGGCATCCATAGTTTTGTTAACTTTTGTGAGTGTGAAGCTTGAGTAAAAGACAGGAAAAGAAAATTTTGTTACTTTCTTTGAAGTTCCTCTGAACCTTGTAGAAATTTCTTTCACCGAAAAATGAAAAAAAGTGCATTTGCATGTAGTTTGGTTTTTATTAATTTCTTTTGCGTCAAAATACGACTAGTTTCACTTTTGCTTATCCCTTGACTTAAATAACAGCCCATTTAACAACAAGCACTAATTAAAATATACTAGAACTTTTTATAATTGTCAAGTTAGACACACCAACAAGTTTTAGGATATTTTAGGGCCTTGGATTAGGCGAGTGGAGAGATAACTCTCCAAGGCCATTTAAACTATCAAACATAAGAGTCTGAATAGTGAGTGAAAATCCAATAGCATTAGGAAGACCAGGAAAGCTCCGGATCTGGGAGTTAAGCACGAGGGTTTTTAAAGACAGGGAAGAGAGATACCCCCTCTCTTACTTGTCTGATCTTACCTCATGACTGTTCCGCCTGGCTTCTGCAATGAGTTGGTAACCTTAGTTGCTACTCCTAGGGATCTACACAGGTGGCTTCCAAGGGGAATCCTGTGGAACCTGAGGTCGACATTGTATCACTCTCAACGGTACTACAGGAGGGCACCCTTTCGAAGCTTGGGGGCTTGCACCGACACAAGTTGTTGTTAGGAGGTCAACGTAACTTCCTCTAATACCTTTTTTGATAGGACTGGGCCATCATTATCCCATACTATCTTCAAAAAGCCCCTTACTTCACTTTCTTGTATTTTGGTGTCCGGTCCTAATCACCTAGAGTGGAAATACTTAGAAGTAGTTTGACTGGCTTATATCTTTTAGGTACTTTATAGTGTGTGCTCTGTGCTCTTAGTCAGCCTCGCTTTCAATTTTTTGAGTCTTTAGTTAGATCTTAATAAAAAATTCAAAGTGGCTGACCGATCACCTAGACGATCTCAAATACTTCGTGGTTTTTCACCACCAAATTTAGAGCCTTCTCCTAGAAGGTGCAAAGGTAATACTGCAGGTGGGTTTCATCCCGTGGCAGCTGACGCATCCGGGATTGATCCTCCTCTCGGGGGAATTAGTGTTCTAGATAGTCATGGTACTTCCATAAAACAAGAGAGGAACACTCTAGTTCTTTCTCGAGTCCTCTTTTGGGCGAAAGATAATGTAGAGGTAGAAGAACTCCTAGAGTCATCAGTGGCTCTGGATTCTCCCCTACCTTCTAGTTATACAAAAGTGTTATGATACGTTGGGACTCTGACACATAGACCGTCAAGTCTAGGTCACATTATGCACTTACCATCGATGACCACTACTGGAAGCATGGCTTCTACTACAAGTACTACAACTATGCAAACTCCAACATCAGTACAAGGGGGAGGAACAATTTCCATCTCCTCTACTTCTTTGTTTGGGTCTTTTGCTAGCACATCTTTAGTTGGGTCTACCTCCATTCCGTCCACGTGTGGAAATTCCCAAACCAATGCTTTTAGTTCTGGATTCTTCCCATTTGGCACCCATTCACAGGGTATTCCATCAATTTTGTTTAGTGCCACTGCATCCATGATGGTGGATCAGCTTCATTCCAGGGTTTTCCTTTTGGAAGTGATCATATACCACTTTCCAACCCAATTATTGGATCTATGCCTTTCTCTTCTTTAGGACAAAGTAGAAATCATTTTCAAGGTTGGACTAACCCTGCGGTTAGTGGCATGGGAACTGGGAATCCATTTTTCGGCCAACAAGGGAATAGGTCATACTCCACAGTTAGTTCATTTCAAAGTATTCCTCCTTTAGCTTCTACTTGGAATCCTTATCAGGGTTTATCAACTCCTTATAATCCTTTAGGAGGAAGCTTCACCGGTTATGGAGGTTTTGCGGCCGAAGTTGGTCAAACTCTGAATTTTGCTAGATCACAAGGCTTACCTTTTGGTTCAACTGGTTCTGTTGGTTACTTCGGGCAGCCTAGTGCCTTCCAAAATCCAAGCCAATCTTTTCAGAACTTTGGGAGCTCCACGCAGTCTGGGTGGAATCCCCAAGGTCCTCCTAGGCTTCTGTTTCTAGCAACTTTGAACTTGCCAGATCTCACAAAATTTACAAACGATCTAATCAAATACAATCCAACCTGGCCTCCAGTCCCAACCAAACTCCCTTCGGACATTGCAAAATTCAAAGGGAAGAGCGGTGAAGACCCAGGCGACCATGTAACCACATTCCATTTGTGGTGCTCATCAAACTCCCTTATTGATGACTCGATTAGGCTGAGACTTTTTCAACGCACCTTGACTGGTAATGCGGCCAAATGGTATATAGAGTTGCCAGGGGGCAGCTTTCCATCTTTCACCGACTTAGCTACTATTTTCTTAAATAATTTCCAGTTTCCTGTCCGTTATGATGCTGGAACTGAAATTCTGGCCAATTTTTGTCAGGACACGGCAACTCACATTTCTGATCATATTCAGGAATGGAGATGGAGAAAGAGGCTCATTAAAGCCGAAATTCCTCCGAAATACCGTCTCAAATGGTTTTTGAAATCTTTACAACCAGAAATCTCTAAGGATGTCTCCATGTCCGAAGTCTATTCTGAGGAGCAAGCTATTTTTAGGGCCCAACAATTAGAATTGATCTACTCTCAGTCTGGGATCCTACAAAAATACTTTCTAGATGCTTCTAGGTCTAAGGTTGATATAGCCAAGTCGAAGCTAGGTCCCCATGTAGATGATATCGTTGGATCGGTAGACACAAATGTGGTGAGCTTGTTGAGCCAATTGCAACATATGTCTTTGCAAACTGCTCCTAACAACCAAGTCACATCGTTTAACCCTTCGGCTTCCCAACCCTCTTCGATTAATGCCGTCCAATCTGATAACCCTAAAGGAAATCAAAAATCCAATGGGAAAAAGAAAGGACGAGGTAATAAAAAGAACCAGGATGGGAAGGCTGACGCAAATAAATCTGGCAATAATGCTGGTGGTGGTAGAAATGAGTCTAGAAAGAAAGTCAAGTTTCCATGCAAATTGTGTAGTGGAGACCATTTAACTCATCTCTGCCCAAATATTTAGGACACTCAGTGCTTGTTAGGGTAGCAAGGGGCTTCCAGTTCTCAAGCTATGTTAACCAACCCTTTTCCCCAAGGGTAGCAATTGCTTGCTGGCGCAAGTTCAAATCCTAGTACCTCCATTGGGGGCAGCCAGGAAGGGAAGAAATCATCGAATGTTTTCATGATGGGTTCTAATGTTCATGTGGCTACCCAATCACGTGATTATGGTGAAGTTGAAACTTCCAAGGATAAAGTTGTTCCCGGAAATATTGACCTTCATATTGAGTGACCCCCTGTTGAGACTATACCACGAATACCGAAAGGTTCCGCTAAACGCACGACTATTAATCCTAACGCTAGGGCCGCCTAGAATTACTCCATTGCTGAGGATCTGGCTCAGAGTCCATGCGCCATGTCCGCTTTAGATGTTCTCTAGTCATGTCCGGCTCAACAAAGTGCTTTACTTTCGATAATTGGTGTAGTTGATCCAACTAATTCTTTAGTGCTCACTTTTGACATGTTAAATGTCAAAAAGTGACTCCCTCATCATATGGATTTTCAAATAAAGTCTACATACTAGAAGATTAACATTTTTTGTACCATTATTGATGAAGGAGCTTCCACGTGCATCATGTTGATGTCATGCTGGAAGGCTATTGGATCACTTTCGGCTGTTCCTTCACCTACCTTCCTGACTGCATTTGATGGGCATTCTCATAGGCCACATGGGATTATCATAGCCTTTCCCATATGTCTTGGGGGCAAGGTCATTAATATTGAAGTAGAATTCATTGATGCTAACCTAGACTACAATCTCCTCTTAGGAAGGAACTGGGTATAAGGAATGGACGCTGTTGTTTCAACTCTGTTTCGTGTCATTTGCTTTCCTCATGAAGGGAAAATCGTTAAGGTTGATCAATTGGATTATTTTCCAATCGATCCTCAAGAAACTTGTGACTCTACCGTTCCTTTAGTGGATAACTCTCGCCCACCTATTGAGAATCTAGGAGTTGGGATGAATTCCTCATTGATGGGTACCTTTGATTTTCCCTCTCCTATCGCTAGAATCAATGTCGTTTCATCATCTAAGGAGTCTCCTTAAGAAGCGTTCTTCAGAACTCATTATTTTTCAGACCCTTGGACCTTGCCTTCACCTATGACCACAGTAGCTGAAGGACAAGTTAATGGAATGGCATTTCCTATGTCTACAGCTGAGCTTAGATATCAATCTATCGTTAATTTTGCAGACGACCATTCTACTCCTTTTTCCAAAGAGGAGCTAGATGGTGATGTGGCCCCAGCCTAGGCCCTTGATTCTACCTTCGCCTTGGACTGATTATATTCAATTTTACCTTCTGAAGAAGCAATCCTTGAAGTAATGATGGGTATAGATCGACCTTGGGAATACTTACACCATCGTTCATATTTTCTTCCTCCATTGCAGGAAGTGGAATCTAGGTTCTCCAAGCTCTTCGCTAGTGATGTTTGTACGATATCAAATCCTTTGGCTCGAGCACACTTCCGTGCCAAAGGTAATATGTTGGTGATTTCAAAAATGATATCTATAAACATCTCTAGGGACCCTAACGTGATTGAGAATCTCTTCATCGAAATCGAATGTTCCCCTAAAGAAATTCAAATTTACACCGACCTTTTCAAAGAATTTCGAGATGTATTTGCTTGGTCTTATAAAGAAATGCCTAACATTGACCCTTCTATAGTTCAACATGAGATCAAGATGTATGAAAACGCTAAGACGGTCCACCAAAGGCTTCGACTGGTTAATCCTAGGAAAGTAGCAACCATTAAAGCTGAAGTAGAAAAGTTGCTCAAGGGAGGTTTTATATACCCTGTTCCTCTTACTGATTAGGTTTCTAATCTAGTCCCTGTGGATAAAAAGCAAGGAACAATCCGAGTATGCATCGATTTTAGGGACCTAAACAAGGCTTGTCTGAAAGATAATTACCCCACACCATTCATTGATCATATTATTGACGAATGTGCAGGTAATGAGATTTTTTCCTTCATGGACAGTTTTTTAGGTTATAATCAAATTTCCATCCATCCTTAAGATAAACATAAGACAACTTTCATATGTCCCTGGGGTACCTTTGCATACAGAAAGATGCCTTTCATCTTAAAAACGCTGGAGCCACTTTCCAACGGGAGATGTCATATGCTTTCAACGACATTAAACATATCAACGAAGCATACTTGGATGATCTCACTGCTCGTTATTGAAAGAGAATTGATCACCCTAGTCATCTTCGAATGGTTTTTGAGCAATGTCGTTTTTATAAAATTCAGTTGAATCCCAACAAGTGCGTTTTCGCGGTTACGTCTGGTCGGTTGTTAGGGTTCCTTGTGTTAAATGAAGGGATTAGTGTTGATCCCTTCAAAGTAGAGGCAATAGTTCAGTTGCCTCCCCCGTCCTCAACTTGAAAACTTCAAAGTCTTCAAGGGAAGGCTAATTTCTTAAGACGGTTTAGAGAGAACTATGCCGAGATCACTAAATGGTTCATGCGTTTGCCATGGAAAGGAGTTCCATTTGTGTGGGATGACTTTGCACAGTGGTTGTTTGATGCTTTGAAAAAGGCATTAGTCTCTGCCCCACTTTTGAGTCCACCGGATTATGGTAGGGACTTCCTTTTATATCTCGTTGTAGTAGAATCAACCATTGGTATGGTTCTCGTTCAGGAAGACGATGCTCTCATAGAGCATGTGATATATTATTTGAGCCGAGGCTTGATAGGTCTTGAACTTCGCTACTCTCCGGTTGAGAAGTTGGCCTTAGCAGCTGTCCATGCTGTCCAGTAGCTCCACCAGTATATTTTTCTACACAAAGCCTTTGTCTTAGCAGCGATCAACCCATTTCAGTTTGTCCTCAGTAGGCGAGTGGTTGGGGGCAAATATAATTGATGGATAGTCATTCTACAAGAATTTGATCTCGAGTTGTTTTCCGCTAAATCTAAGAAATCTATGGTTTTTACCGAGCTAATTTTCGAGCTACCTTGTCGAGAGGATACCATTTGATGAGGAAAGTTTTCCCGACGAACTTTATTCCTCATCTCTTCACTTGACCCTTGGTATGGAGATATCATTGTTTATCTCCAGACTTCGAAGTTTCCCTCTACTTTCTCTAAGGACGAATGTCGAAAATTACGTCACCTGGCTAAAAATTATGTTATCATTGGTGATACATTATATCATTGGGGGGGTTGATTCAATCCTTCAGCGCTGTTTAACCTTAGAGGAAGCAGACTCAGTGCTCAATGACTGCCATAGTGGAGCTTGTGGCGGTCATCTATCAGGGCTTGCTATAGCTCAGCGTATCTTGTGTGCCAGCTATTTTTGGCCTTCTCTCTTCAAATATTGTGTTGAAGTGGTCAAACGTTGTCACCCATGCCAAGTTTATACTCAGAAGATGTGTGCACATCCAGCTCCTCTTTTTCTCATTGTCACTGTCGGTCCCTTTACTAAGTGGGGTATTGATTTTACAACTTGTAATCCGCCTTCAGTAGCGAATCACAAGTATATTATCGTGACCGTAGACTACTTCATGAAGTGGGCTGAGGCCATGCCCACTTATAAAAACGATAGTGAGACAGCGGCATTATTCCTTTTTAATCAGATTATCTCAAGGTTCAGTATCCCAAGAGAGATTTTCACTGACCATGGCAGTCATTTCCAGAATCAACTAATGTCTAAATTGACTCTCAAATTAGGTTTCGGGCAGGAACATTTGTCTCTTTATTATCCTCAAGCCAATGGACAAGTCGAGGTAGTAAACAAAACTCTTAAGACGATCCTTTGTAAGTGTTGATGGAAGACTTGGTCTATTTTGGATTCGGCGATGGTGCTAGTCGGCACACTCGGAATCTTGCTTCCACAGCTTGGGTACTCTATTATCCAACTGGTCAGTTGATGGTATCAAGGGGAGTATGCATTGGTCCCACTTCAAACAATATGGCTGAGTATATTTTCATCATTAATTTACTATCCAAGTCTATTTCTCACGAAATCGACACGTTAGTAGTTTATCTTGATTCACAATTGATAGTGTGACAATTAAATAACATTTATCGGGTAAGGGATCCATGTTTATATCGCCAGTATTTAAGCGTGAGGTTGTTGCAAAGATCATTTACTTATATTAATTATTTGCACATTCTAACATCTCATAATTGGTTAGCTGATTCTATCGCTAATCAAGCATTAGACTGGCACATCAATCATTTATCACAATAAATTCAAACATAAAAAATTCTAACTGTATCTATCTATATATATATATATATATATATATATATAATATATATCATTAAAGCATCTCAATGTACATAAGTCTGTCCAAAAAATATACAAAATTGGGACTCAAATGCCCATAATCATGTCCACTATATCTACTTAATTCCCCGGCTCAAGGTGAGCGGCTAAGTAGGAAACTACTGCATTGGCCACACGCCTAAAAGTGTGGACCCAGTCTCTTGGCATGCCAACCACATGACGCTGCATCTCTACAGGAAGGTCCTCTACCGCCGCCATCAATACTTGGTGAGTCAGTCTCACCAGGTGCTGATGAACTGTATGTAGAACTCGTTCTGTGTCTACATCCACCTCTTTGGCCCCTTGGCCGTGACGTTTGTGCCGTGGGAACTCATCTGGTCATACCGGCCCAATATATGAAACATGATCACCATATTAGTCATTTGAATCCTATCAAAAATATTTTTTCAAAGTTCATTATTATATTTGAAAAATCACAAAAAATCATAAAATCTAAAACACTTACAATGTCACCCCATGCTACAGTCGGTGGCAATGCTAAATCGGGATCTCCTTGGAAATCCAACCCAGCATATGGGTAGTCATCAACGGCGATGATCTACTGATCCAACCAGGAAAAGAATTCATCATCAAATGCAATCCATGGGACCTCCTCACCTCCTAGACGTTTCATCAGGTCAACCCACCTGCCCATTCGTGGATCTCGTGGGGTGTTGATTGAAACCGGTACTCTAGGATGAAGTGCGGGAACCCTCTCAAAAAAGAAAGAACACAAAATATTCCCATATCCAAAGTTTTTGGTCTACCCTCTCTTGATAGAATTGATCTGGCTCTTCATGCTGGCCAGAAGAGGAGTACACCAGTCAAATACGGTGGTGAGACAGTTAACTACCATGCTCATTGTTAGCCATGATGCCTGGTGCAGAGAAGCTAATCCATTCACTTGAGCTATAGTGAACAAGATTATCCTCAGCGATAAACTCGCCACATGTGTGATGGAAATTTGACTTCCAACCTTCTTTGGATGTCCCGGGCAATATATCTGTACATAGTCCTTGATCTAGAGACTGCTCCGTGTCCTGCCCCGGGAATGTACTACCTCTCCCCTTCAGGAAAGGCCGGTGATGAAATAGATATCTTCCACTTTTATACTGAGTGGCATCTGGTCAATCATAAAGGAATCCTCCTTGATATTCCAGTAATCAAGGAGCATCTCTAGTAGACGTGTGTTTGCTTTCATATTTGGCAATTTGAATAATTTTAGCAAACCACATCCCCGTAAGGCATCCAAAACATCAAGATCATTCATGACCTCATCATCCACTGCGGTATACTCTCTTTCGCACCAAGTGACTGGCATCCTGAAAGAAAAATGAATTTGGGCTGTTAATTTTTTTTGTTTGAAATGTTCGTGGCGTATACGCGGGTCCCTTTGCACATAGCCACGTTTAGGGCCCGCTTGTACGCGGGTTTCATTTTACCAACCCATGTATACACCACGGTGAAATTTTGGGCAAAAAATTCAACGGTAAAACATTAATTAAGAATTCTGAAACTAGTCACAATCAATTGCAAGACAAGTATAAGAGTTACCTGGTGATTTTAGAAGAATCTGAACGGTTGAATTTGGCGTATGGAAAATTTTCTCCTTTTGCTCCACTTCTCTGTTCTCAAACTCAAATGGTGAAAATGGTGAGTCCAAAAAATCTTTTATAAGCTTTGAAAGTGCAAAATTTTTTCAAAACTTGATTTTGTTTGGTTTCATGTAACTTTTAATTTGGGAGCTTGGAATGTCAAAAATGGTTTGATTTTCAGGACATTTTTGACGTTTTTTCGACAATTTCAAGACGGTTCCATGACTGCTGACCCATCATCGCTGGTATCATTTTCTCACTAGCATATAGGTTAGGGAAGACATTTTTCCATTGCATTATGCATACTAGCCTCCATCTGTCATTACACTTGCCATACGGTCGATCCCATCGTGTTATGGTTCGTAAACCATCTTCACTTGCCGATTCTTTAAATCATGACACGATGGTAGAAGCCATCCTTTACATGGGCATCGTAGTTAGCACCTCACTGACATTTGTTGCCCATGCTGCTCTGATTTGAGTACGCTTAGGAGTCCTTTGTAGTCCCACCATGACTTATGCGATGAAGACTCATTCCTCTTTGCTTCTTCGCTTCGTTCTGGCCTTATACCCTAGAGGCTCCTTTGTGTTGAGTTGTACTACTGCATTG
>APFE031361936.1:0-81471 GCA_000404065.3 Pinus taeda | reverse complement strand
TGCATTGCATTTTGACCATTTGCACCTTTTGGCCTTGAGCCGACTTCACTTGGACTCGTGTTTAAGCCAACTTTTGACCATGACGACTGCAAAATCAAACTTGCATACTTTTGACTTCTGCAACTTGACACACCTTGACTCGTGGAAGGAACACACCTTTGAGTGTCTTTGGCCAGTTTTCGCCTCCCTACATTGAGCATAGAATGTTCCAATCCCAGGAACTAGATCATCTGCTTCACCGACACTCATTCTTTCCACTGTGCTATAGCATTCTTTTATTCTTTTGCCAGCTTAAAGAAAAAGAAAAAGAAATTATATATTCCAAAAAGAGTGGGAATGGGACAGTATTTCCATTTATTGTTGGCAGCTAGAGTAAGTCGTGTCGCCCTTGAACAAAGCACTCAAAGCAAAGTCTCCTCCATTTGGGCGGGGTTTAGTTTGACTTAGGTATGCCTTAACCTTGTTATTGAGTCAATTCTCCCCCGATTGGTTATCTCTTCCAATCATATGGAGGGTTCATTTGTGCCTCCTGCACAACGAGCTTATACAGAGTCATCATATGCTACCACATAGTCACATTGAGTCGTGCTTTTGTTCAAGGGAAGATAGCCTGAGTCAACCTCTCTGCGGTGTCTCTTGACTCATTTTTCAGTCGGCCATCCCTGTTTGCCAATATCATGTATATCACCACATCAGTTATATTGGTCCTTTACTTGTGCTGGTTTGAGAAGGTCTCCATTGACTTCCTTCTGGCGGGTCTTGTCCTTATCGATGACGACATCTTGATTTGAGGACAGGCCTAGAGATGCACCCTGGCCCTATTTTCATTATTGATAGGTCACCTTGTGCTCAGCATCGATCAGTATCATGGGTCTTTGACTGAGGGGTTTCCCTTGTGTTCGACATCAGCTTACATTATCACACATTTGGATTCGTGTAGCACCTTGGTTTCCATTTGACCCTATTGGTGGATACCTCACCTCTGTGTCGGCTTTCATTATTGGTTGGTTCAAAGGGTTTCTATCGTGCGCTAGCCACATATCGTGTATGCTGGAAACGTGTTTCGGTCGGGTTACTACATATTTTTCATCTGATTCCTTCCTCATTATTGGCCTACGGGTTACACTCACACTAGATTGATGAAGGATGTCTTAATGCCTTCCTTCTAGCAAATATTTCCCTATCGACTTCGACTCATTGCTTTGGGGCAAAGGTCTAGAGTCCATTTGGAAGTACCTTGGGGTTTGCAGTCATCAGTGTCAAATCCTTCGCTATCAACAGTGGGAAACCATCATTGTCCCTTGATCGATAGATTCTTACAAGTGTTCGACTCGAGCTCATCTATTCACACTTGTTAGATTTTACTGGGTACCTTGACGCTCATTATCATTATCGATGAGTAGTCTCACGTTTGTTAACGGTATACATCAATGACCGGTAATCAAACGATTTCTCACATGGTCGACTTCAGATCATTTATTCCCATGTTGTAGAAATATACCACGGTGATCGATGAAGACCTCAAGTTGTATCAGCATCCATTGGTTCACTTGATAGTTGCTCCTATTGCTGCTAGTTGATACCACTCCACCTTATATGTTGCAGTCATTCATGGTGACATTTTATATCCTGGCACCTGAGTTTGCAGTGTAGTACCATCTTATTCCATCATGTTCATTTGGTAAATTTTGGAATCAGTCTTTGATATCAGTGATTTGCTTCATCCTTCAGCATCATTGACATTCTTATATGTGATATTCCGACATGTACTTGTTCGATCGTGATCAGATGATCCATTATGTATTTTCCAGTCATTTACTTGTATACTTGGTGGATCCACCTATACTCGATATGCAAACATGCTGTACTTTCTCTGAGCATGGGTATGCCCACCTCAAATAGTGTTTCTTTCTTATCTCCTTTTGTGGCTTGGCAGGCTGAATTTTGGTGAAGCCCTTCTCAGTTTTCGACAGATTTCCTTTCCATGAACTTGCTTAATACATTTCGGACATCATGTACCCCTTCTGACCTCATATATTAGGGGGAATCTATTATAGCTCCAAATCTCACTCTTGTGGTTTGTGATGCTGCACTTATGGCCTAGGGCAACCCCTCCTTCTAGACCTGGTCCAAAATTTAAAAAACAGTGTTTTATTCCCTATGCGCGACATTTCCTTGAGCTAAACGTGTGTATATGCGGGTCTGTGTATACCCAACCCGCATATATGTATTAAAACACTTAAAAATAAATAAATCTCCTTAATTTTGAGCGGAGATCACGGTTTTCACTTGTTGATTACCTATTAGTGCTTGTGGTCCAACTGTTCCCAACGAAATCCCAACTAGAAAACTACTTTGGAAGAAGTATAAAAGGCTTTAATGGGAAGGCCTAAGGGAGGAGATAAGAGAGAGAAATATTATTATGCTGAGATTTCTATGACCAAGTCTGAAGATCCTAGTGCCTCTTGCACTTCCCCCATTTTACAGGAAACCCTTGTTTCCTTGTGTGTGTTGATGTCTATCTACTACTTGAGATATCATGGAGTAAGTCATGGAAGGAGTTTGTTAAAGGCTTGAGACTAGACAAATCCGGAAGACGGTTCCGCTTGGATCTTGCGAAAGGACGAATAAGGTGAAATTATTCCTTTCTATACTTTATTTGTCTTTAATAAAAGAAACACATCTCTTTGTTCCTGATATAAATCTTCTTCATGTTTATGATATTCATGTTATGATTTATATGTGAATGGTTTTTTAACTGCATAACTAACTACCTTTCATTATAATATGAAGATGGTTTCTTTATGATGTTTAGTCCATATACTATTGTACTTTCTGGAATTGATTATTTTGCAGGTTGAAGGAGAAAAAGGAACTCCAACAAGGGTTTGGACCCTGGAAGGATCTTCTCAAACGTAGGACCTCAGGTACACCCCTTATCATAGAGTTTGCTTATATTAGCATTATGGCTATATGGAATGTGCGTTTATCTGTATAGACAACCTCTAGTCTACTAGGGTATCAACCCAAGACCCTAGGGGAATTTATTCCCTATCAAATATCTCGAAATGTACCCATACTTGTTCAAAGAATATTTTGCAGTGGATTATACTGTGATACTCTTATTGTAGGAAGCAAATATGGTCATCTTACAAATATGTCAACGACCAAAAATACATAGTCTTTTCCATGCTTGGTAGAAGGAAGGCCAGACGTAGAGTCCATGGAGATGGATTCCAAGGGTCAATTAGGATTAGGTAGAGGAGTATACAGGCTTGCTTCTTAATGGTTGGCTTGGTGATGGCACATGCAGTTCAAGATTTGATAACATCTTATTGTAGATTTTCCCAATAAAAATACTTTTGCATTACTTCCACTATCTTCTATACACCAAAGTGTCCTACATCCCAACTATAGTGCACCTCCCAAACCGTCTTGGCATGCTCGCTTGAAGGAACACAAAGGTGTCCCAGGTGACATAACATTGCAACCTAGAGGTGGAAATCTAGAACTTGCTTTCCATCCAATGAACATCTACTATGTGGTGGTGAATTATAGATCATTTTTGTAAAGCTACTGCCATCCAGAAGTTGTGTGCCCATAGGAGTCAAGAAAAGTGGTCAACGCCACAACTAGTGGCCAAGTAAGGCACTCTGCAACATTATTGGTGTTCCCTTCTTGTACTTAATCTTCAGATGAAATTGTTGTAGATGTATGGACCATTACTTATGGTGATTGTTCTACAACTTCCCTTATGTCTTTATAAACTGAAGAGATCAATCATCTATGTGGATGATCATCTCCTTCCATAGAATGTAATGTTTCCACTGTCGGCAGGCCTGCACGATGGAATACATCTCTTTATAGTAGGTGGGGTATTTCTAAATTGTACCAAAGAGTGTCTCACTATGATAGGCCACTAGATGCCCTTACTGGTTGAGAACCGCACCAAGTGGCATAGTCAGAGGCATCTGTGTCAATTTCCAATGGTTGTTGCAGGTCTGGAAATGCGAGTATTGGTGCAAAGCAAAGGTGGTGTTTTAGTTCAATGAACACCTTCTATTGGGACTTGGACTAGGAAAACTTTGCTTTCACTTTTCCCTTGGTAACTTGACTCAAAGTCCAAGTGATATGAGAGAATCCCAACATGAACCTTTGATAGAAATTTGCAAGTCCCAAAAAGCTACAAAACTCTATTAGAGTGGTCAGGGCTGGAAAATCCCAAATGACTTAGATCTTAGTCAGATCCACATGTATGCATTTCTCATCAATGATGTAACCCATATATTGGACCTGGTTCATGCCAAAGGTGCATTTTTCCAAGTTGACACACAGTTTGTGTTGTTGCAATGTTTGAAGGACCTGTCGAATATGTTGCAAGTGCTCTTCCCAACTTTTCTTGAAGATGAGGATGTTTTCCAAGTATAAAACCATGAAATAAATAGTGGCAAGCCACCAGATGTCATCCATCAAACCTCATAAAAGTTGTAGGGGAATTTGTTAACCCAAAGGCTATGACCAACCACTCAAAAATTCCCTACTTGGATTTGAAAGTGGCCTTCCATACAGCTATGGGTTCTATTGGAACCTAGTGATAGTTGGATGTCAAATCAATCTTGTTGAAGTACTTGGCCTCATTGAGCCAGTACACAAGGTCATTAATCCATGGGATTGGATACATGTTCCTAATAATTATTTTATTTTATTCTTGATAATTAATGTAGAGTCTCCAGGCCCCATCCTTCTTTTGTACTAGTTCAATTGGGTTCCCACAAGGTGAGGAACTTAGTCAGATGTGCCCTTTTTGTAGCATCTCTTGGATCTGCCTCTTAATTTCGTCACTTTCTAGAATTGAGTGGCGGTATATCGTCCCATTGGGTACAGGTGCTCTCACAGTCATATCAATCGAATGCTTGACCTCACAGTGCAAAGGTACCATGTGGGTGAGGAGAAGATGTCCCTTTATTCTTCCACGACCTTATCAACTTGCTTTTGTTACATGGAGGAACCCTTCTTGGGGGCCATGGATGTGGCCATGATCTCCCCCTTACCTTGTAATTTCCTAGTCTAGGAGATGATCTTACTACATTTCTTAGAAGAGATCAAATAAATGGTGGTAGATGGGGCTACCTCCAGTATCCTGTATCGCTTATTGCCCAAAATAATAATAATTGTGTGAAGGCTAGATGCATACACATCATGACACTTCCATAAGTATGCTTAGCCAAATAATACATTGCAAACTACAAAGGGATAAACATCACATAGTACCTCATCCGTGAAGAACTTGATGTTGTAGGGAAGGCAACACTATTGGATGACACAGAGATCTCACCCTCAATGGAGCCTTCTGATAGTGTATGGTTGCAGGTGTGATGATGTCGAAGGCCTAACCACTTCAAGACCTCAGTTGATATGACGGTCTTTGAACTATCATTCTTAGCAATGAACTTCACCAGTGAACCCTTCACCCACATTTGTCAGTGGAAGAGACGCTTACCCTCCTCTAGATCTTCAGGCTCAATCTTCTTGACCTTGGTTATGGAAATGGTGGCATTGGATTCTGCGTAAATGATCCGTTTCCCTTTTTTTGGTTTTGAATATGAGTCAGAACATGCATTTGACTTAGAATATTTTAGCTCAACCACCAGTGATTGCTTCGTGCAACACCCATTTGTGTTTCTAGTGGGGCTCTTATGGAACCCACACCACTTTCATGTGTCTTTCTTTGTCTTCCCATTGTTTCCTTTTGATTGTAGCTTTTATGGGTTGTCATAAGTCGAAAGTCCTACCACTTTTGTTTACATTGTTCGATCTTGGACAACATATTAGTACATCGTATTAATTGAGGATATGTCCAGAAAATCCATTTCTTCATAGATGTATATGTGCAAATAGCTACAGTACTTGAGTACCAGATGTCACTCAAATTCCTTGATACCTAGCTTCATGTGTAGGGCATGAAAAATCTTTGTGAACTTTGGCATGTCTTGGTCCCTTTCCTGTTGTAGTGTGGTCCATTTTATGTACTTATCTTCATAGCTACCTTTAGGGTAATATTGTTCCTTAATGGTTTCTTAGAAAGAATTCTAAGTGGGTGTGGCTAAAAATAGTGAGACTTCCTTCTCACACCTCTGCTCATAGTATGTTTCCCATGAGTCCTTGATGTGGGGGGCAGATTTGAGGAGTTAAAAAAGTATTATTTTCCCTATTGGAAAAATTATGGACCGAAAAATATCCTTCTAACATATTTAACTTGTACCTTAAAGGGGGTGGTGCCTCCAAAGTGACTACTAGATGAATATGCTTCACCCACTAGTAATTGATGAAGGATTTGATAAAAGTTATCCATCATCTTCTTCATTTTCCACTCAGGGGCTTCTTCAAGCAATAGTTTGAAAGGATCCACTCCTCCCTCATATTTATTTTCTTTCTCCATGGGAGGTCATTGGGTTAGCAAGGTCAATCTCACAAGGGCTCAACTAGTTCAAGTCTTAGCTCCTTATACTTCGACCTCATTGGGGACATGCATAGAAAAATAAAGAAATAACAGACTGATCTAACACCACTGATCTAAATTTATCCAGGATCGAAATGAATTATAGATTTAAATAGAAACATGGAGCTACAATGAAAATTGAACTTCAATTAATTAATAACAAATATTGAAAATTGTTTACATGCAAAGTGGAAATAAACTAGCTTGGGAGATGGTAGCTTATCTCTAAGGAGAAAGGTGATGACTACATACCTTATGAATTGTGTCACAATGAGGCTCAGAGGTATTTTTATTATAGAGAAATGATGGAAAACCCTAAACATCTAAAAAACTAACCCTAGGAGATGAAGTGCCAAAAGTTTGTGGGCCCCACTGGGATTAGTTGGAATGTCAACTTCCTGGGGTCGTAACTTGGGAATTTGATCTTTGTTGGCACACACAATACCTCATTAGAAACATCTATCCAAGGAAAACAGTTTTTCCTAGAAATTCCCCACTTGATACCAATATCTTGGCTTATTTTCCAAAAAAACACCATTTAGGGCCTCAAAATGGCTTTGAAAGTTGAGGATGTTGGGTATACGACCAAAGTCCCACATTGACTAGAAGTTGGGAGGATCATGGGTATATAAGGATGGACAAATATATACATTGATATGAGGCCTTTTGGGGGTAAAGCCCAAAAACAAATCCATGAGGGCTTAAGCCCAAAGTGGACAATATCATACCATTGTGGAGATATGTGGTGTTCAGAGTTCTTACAAGTGGTATCAAAGCCAAGTTCTGAAGTTAGCCAAGTGGACGAATCCTTGGAATGCCGAATGAAGGTGGTGGGCCCTGGTAATATCACGATGGGATCTGTGGATGAGCTCAGTTTGACAGGCGGTGTGCTTTGGATTCTTCATGGACGTGTCCTGATCCCAACACAGTGAAGAGGAGTTGACCTGGGATAGAGCAAGCTCTCGAGGCAAGTGGTGCTCCATGTAAGGCATGTGCTTCCAATGCATTGGAGCAGAGGATCCTGGTTGGTAGAGAGTGAATGGATGGATAATTGTTTGAGGGGAGGTTCGATGGTCCTTTGTTCGAGGGGAGGATTGTTGGGTATATGACCAAAGTCCCACATTGACTAGAAGTGGGGACGATCATGGGTATATAAGGATGGAAAAATATCTCCATTGGTATGAGGACTTTTGGGGGTAAAGCCCAAACACAAATCCATGAGGGCTTAGGCCCAAAGTGGACAATATCATACCATTGTGGAGATATGTGGTGTTCAGAGTTCTTACAGAGGACCCGAAAAACTACCAAAAATAGAAAGTTGTGCTAGAATTAAGGAAACTGAAAAGAAACAATGTTAGGGATCCAAGTGGAATATATGGGTGGCCACCAATATCCACCTAGATAAGGTAAAGGGGATAAAAAATAAAATGGATTTTCGAGTATGGATTTCTTCAAGGAGTTATTTTCCAAAACTTTGTTGGTGGACATCTTTCCCAACTCGAAAACCCCACTTAGAGGAATGGTCAAATTAGGATAAATGGGATTTCTAAGATATCAGATTGGTTCTTAGTGCATGCGATCTTGTTGGGAGACTGGTCAATTTACGAACATGGGTATCAAAGTCTAACATATCAGATCATGATCTGATTTTTCTACAGTAGACTAAGGAAAATGAACAAAAATATTTTCCATTCATACTTAAAGGATAATGCTTTTGAAGATTTGTTTAGGGTTTCTTATAACAAACCCATTTTTGTTACAGTAACTTCCAGGATGGATATTGTCTGTCATAAGTTAAATAATTTAAAATAATAGGTCTATATTTAGGAAAGAAGGAAAAAAAGGAACATGTTAAGGCATTGGTCTCTATAGATATTAATTTTAATGCTTTGAATGATCCTAAAGAACCTAGAAAATTTCTCAGAAGGCACAAAACATAGGTTAATGTAACTTTAGGAGAGAAAGAGACATATCTTAAAGTTCTAAGAGGAGGAGTGGCATTTGAAGAGTCGAGCCATATGGGTAGCTAAAGGAGATAAAAATACAAGATTTTTTCATAATCATGCTTCAAAAAGAAGAAAAGAAAATTCCATATGGAGCATTAAGGATGACGAGGGAAATAATATATCATTTTAGAAATAAATTCAGCAAGAAGCGGTTCAATATTTCATCAAATAATACAGATCAAAAGAAGGTTTAAACATTGAAAACCAACTAGAGTGCATTAATTTGTATCCTAAAATGTTTAATGCAGAGGAAATTAATCATATGGGGAGGTAGATTACAATGGGATAAGTGGTAGAGGTTTTGAAATCATTGGCCTGGGACAAGATCCCTGGCTGAGATGGTTGGACAATGGAATTATTCTTACACTTTTTGGATATTATGGTTATGGATCTTCTTGATATGGCTGAGGAATCGCAGTCTCTATGTTTGATTACTAACTCCCTCAATGTTATGTACATTGTTAGGTCCCTATAATACTAGTGATTCCCCCATTACTATTGTCATTGTATCCCTTATTGTTATTGTTGTGCCTCTATTGTCCCCATATTGTTATTATTGTGCCCCATAGAATCCCACTATTGTTATTTTTATGCCTTTATATTATTATTGTTAGGTCGGCTTGGTTATATTGTGTTCCCTTAGACTCCTATATATAGAAAGGAGGTTTTGTCATTTGAATCATCGAAGAACTATTCATTTGTGTAATGTAAAATAGGTTTCCCCCTCAAAGAAGTTGATTTCTAAGGCATTCATATATCTTTTCTATCTTTTTGTGAGCTAGTTTCATAACATTTGGTATCAGAGCTTTGGATTCTAAGGTTTCGCTGCTCCAAATAGGTCATCCTGGAATTTTCACTATAATTGTTTTTGCGACGTTTCAGAAGTGAAAAAAAAACCATTTTGGAAGAAATCATGTTGAACCTTGGGTCCAAATTTCAGAGCTTGTCTCACTAAATTGTCGAAGATATGATCTAAGGAAGTTAGGGTTTTTCCAAGCTCTAGAATTTAAGCTAAAATAGTTCATTGTGGGATTTTCACTATAACTATTTCACTACGAAGTTTCAAAAGCTAAAAAAAAAACTATTCGAGAAGAAATCAGTCTAAACCTCAGCTCCAAATTTCAGATCTTGTCTCGCTATATTTTTGGAGATATAGTCTGAGGAAATTAGGGTTTTTGCAAACCCCCGAATTACATTCCAAATAGGTCACCGTGGGAAACTTGTCATAACTATCTCTCTAAGCATCAAATTGGAATTTTGTAAGAAGTTCCAGAAAGAGGACAGACTGTAGTTTCTTGTATATATTTTTCAGATCCAAAGGTCAAAATAGTGAGATGTGGCACTTCATACAAGATCGCTCTTCTAAAAAGGTATATAATTAGGTCATCTTGGGAGATTGTGCATAAATCTTTCTTAGAGAATCCAAATTTGATCAGACTAGTGGCATTGGAAAGAGGACATAGAGGGCTATGGCAGGTCGTGATTTCAGAATTGGAAGAGCTGAAATTACAAAAATACATCAGATTCAATATCAAGCTCCTACAAAGTGAAAAAGAAGGTGTGTAGTTTTTTTTTTCAATTTTTGCATAAGCTTGGTTTCAAAAATTAGTTTGAAGGAATTCAAAGGGCATAGTGAAGCATTATTATCGGTAATTGATGGCTCGAAGAAAGAAATGGAAACACCTAGTAAGCAACCTGAAAGCTCTAGCATGATTCATGAAGAAGGGGAAGAAATGCAACATGATATATCAAATTTACAAGACCAAGTACAACAAATGTCATTCACACAAAAACTAACAGAAGCTAAGATGGATTATTTAAAGAAAGACGTAGAAGCTAAGATGGATGGTTTAAAGAAATGCATGGAAGCTAAGATGGATAGTCTAAAGAAAGGCATAAAAGCTAAGATGGATGACATGGAAGCTAAGATGGATGGCGTGGAAACTAAGATGGATGATTTGAAGACAGATTTTAAGACAGGCATGGAAGATTTTAAGACAAATTTGACAAAGTTTCTACAAGAAATGCTTACTAATGGTGAAAGGGTAGTAAAGGAAACTCATGATGAGAACAAAATAAATGTTAATCATGATTTCATAGACTCTAAAATTGGATCGAAGAACCACCATGTTCCAAATATCGATATGAGAAAGTTTGATGGCAAGGATCCTGGAACATAGATACTACAAATGGAGCAATTCTTTGATCTCCATAATGTGCAAAACACACAAAAGGTATGCATTGCAACTTTACATTTGGAACCAAATTTGATGCAAGGGCATCTAACGCTCCTTAATTAAAGAGGAATCCGAAGCTGAGTGAAGAGTACGTGGATCAGATAAGCTGAATCGAAGGAGAAAATAAGGGAAATTTGTTTTAAAACAGATTTAAAGGGGATTTAAAGCGGGCATGTCTCGATAGACTTACTATTGTTAACAACCATGCATGCATTTCAGAGAGCTTTCGTTGAAGAAAAATAAGGAGAGGATTTGATCGATCCTTCCTATCTAATGATTCTTATATAAATGTAATGTGATAAGGTGTGAGATAGATCTGTTTTGTGAGGAAAAACTGCGTGAGTAAAATGTAGTAGAGTGTGAACTCGTTTCTAAGGCTGAAAGGCATTAGTATGTAACTATTCTGTATAATATATGATAATATGTTTAGTGTTGTGTACGCCTGTCTAGATATATAAATGAGTTAATTTCTATATTGTGAACTTGTTAATCAACCATCGATCACTTGAGGATCGATGGTAATCCAAATATCATGTATCTGTTATAGGTGATTGTTTGTTGAAGACAGCGTGTAGCACAAAGGAAGATACGGTTTGAGCAGGTTGAACATGTTCTGGCATGGAATTGAAACTTCATTGGCATAGAGAATAAATATGGAGAGGTTGATTGCATAAATTTATGGTTAATTATGTAAAGCCTCTACATAAGGAACCAAGGCGAACTCGAAAAAAAACACCGAGCGTGGAATAAAAAGCCTTGTCTTAAAAGCCAATTCGAGATCCAATTAGATTGGATCGGAACTTTGAAGAGCCGAATCAAGAGTCAGATTCCAAATGTTGATTAGCAATTTCCGATTGCAATCGCATCGAATTTCCAATTGGGGTCGGATCATATCGGTGACATTGAACTGGTCGATCTGTGATTTCAGATTAGTCGGATCAGAGCAGCGGAAAACGTGTTGTATCATAGTTGGACGTAGCTGTGGACCATCGAGGTTTATAGGGGCGGTTTTATTATTTTTAAACCCATATATTGTTGTTTATGGCATGGGTTTTCAAACCTTACACTTATATTAATGATTGCAATGGTGATTTAGAATCCCATTAAGGAGATGGGAAATTTTATAAAGATCCACGTTACATAATGAGAAGTTTAAAACGCTTCCATTTAGGCTTAGTGGGCCATAACCCACAGGCCCAGGATCGAATTTTATACATGAAAGGAGATTTTGGCCAATACCCAGATTTCTTTTCATCAAGTGGTATCAGTGCAAGGAAAGGATTTCCTGCGAGAAGGAAGAAGAATGCAAGTAGAAGGGGAAAGAGGTACAATTGTGTTAAAGCTGGAGTGTTTATGATCTTACTGTCATGCCGATGGCGGCAGCAGAAGGTGAGAAGATTTGCAACAACCTAGAGCAAGGTGTGCTCAATTGGTTCCAGAGGAGAGAACCAGAAGGATGCCAAAAGACCGAGTGAGGAGGGCTTGGTGAGGTATCGTGTAACAGAGGAGACTGTTACCGCAGAGGTTGGTTTTTCACAGAAGATCATGAAAGTAGTTTCACTGAAGGAATGTAGTGAGTAGAATTGCTAAGGACCAGGATAAGTATATGACCAGGAGGTCATAAAAATTTTGTAGCTCGGGAGTCTGATTCAGGAGCATCTAACGCTCCTTAATTAAAGAGGAATCCGAAGCTGAGTGAAGAGTACGTAGATCAGATAAGCTGAATCGAAGGAGAAAATAAGGGAAATTTGTTTTAAAACAGATTTAAAGGGGATTTAAAGTGGATATGTCTTGATAGACTTACTATTGTTAACAGCCATGCACGCATTTTGGAGAGCTTTCGTTGGAGAAAACTAAGGAGAGGATCTGATCGATCCTTCCTATCTAATGCTTCTTATATAAATGTAATGTGATAGGGTGTGAGATAGATCTGTTTTGTGAGGAAAAATTGCGTGAGTAAAATGTAGTCGAGCGTGAGTTCGTTTCTAAGGCTGAAAGGCCTTAGTATGTAATTGTTATGTATAATATATGATAATATGTTTAGTGTTGTGTACGCCTGTGTAGATATATAAATGAGTTAATTTCTATATTGTGAGCTTGTTAATCGACCATCGATCACTTGAGGATCGATGGTAATCCAAATATCATGTATCTGTTATAGGTGATTGTTTGTTGAAGACAACGTGCATCGCAGAGGAAGATCCGGTTTGAGCTTGTTGAACATGTTCTAGCATGGAATTGAAACTTCGTTGGCATAGAGAATAAATATGGAGAGGTCGAGTGCATAAATTTATGGTTAATTTTGTAAAGCCTCTACATAAGGAACCAAGGCGAACTCGAAAAAAAAAACCAAACGTGGAATAAAAAGCCTTGTCTTAAAAGCCAATTCGAGATCCAATTAGATTGGATCGAAACTTTGAAGAGCCGAATCGAGAGTCACATTTCAAACGCTGATTAGATATTTCCGATTGCAATCGCATTGGATTTCCAATTGGGGTCAGATCGGATCGGTGACATTGAACTGGCTGATCTGTGATTTCAGATTAGTCGGATCGGAGCAGCGGAGAATGTGTTGAATCGGAGTTGGACGTAGCTGTGGACCACTGAGGTTTATAGGGGCAGTTGTATTATTTTTAAACCCATATATTGTTGTGTATGGCGTGGGTTTTCAAACCTTACGCCTATATTAATGATTGCAATGCTAATTTAGAATCCCATTAAGGAGATGGGCGATTTTATAAAGATCCACGTTACATAATGAGAAGTTTAAAACGCTTCCATTTAGGCTTAGTGGGCCATAACCCACAGGCCCAGGATCGAATTTTATACATGAAAGGAGATTTTGGCGAATACCTAGATCTCTTTTCATCAAAATTAGTTTGTATGGTATTGATGGCTTTACTCTAATAAACAAATTGTCACTTGGGCTATTTTTACGGATGAAATGGTGGCACATTATGAGGATACAAAAAGAAACACTTTTTTAGCCAATCGATAAATCTCAAACAAAAGGGTTCAATGATGGAGCACATTGAGGACTACCAAAAATTGAATATAAGGGTAAAATATATTCTAGAGGAGCATAGGATTGATATTTTCATAGGGACTTTAAAAGATAACATCCAACATGAGGTTCATCTTTGGGAACCAGATTCATTGGAGAAGGCATTCGGGTTGGCAAGAAAAATGGAAAGCAAAATTATGGCAACAAGGGAGCCTACCACTCACAATCATAAAGATGGAAGTGTTGCTACACCTAGCCATCCACAACCTACAAGGTTGGCACCACAACAATTGGAAGAAAAAAGAGCAAAAGGGCTTTGTCACAGTTGTGATAGAAAATACACTAAAGGTCATACGTGTGCCGAGAAGAAATTATTTTACATAGATTGTGAATAGGAGGAAGAAAAGGAACAAGAAACATCAAAAGAAGAGGATATACACCAGGAACAAACCCTAGAAAAAGAAGAAATGAATCTGACCATATCTTGTAATGCATTGGTTGGAATTACCACTCCTCAAACTATCAAGATAGAAGGGCATATCAAGAAGAAAAAGGTAATAGTGTTGATTGATTTGGGAAGTACCCATAATTTTATTCATTATAAGATAACCAAAGAATTGAATTGCTTCCTATATCCAACACCATAGTTTCAAGTGATAGTTGCAAGTGGAGGAACCATAAATTGCTCAGGAAAGTGCCATAATATCAAGCTATCCATGGGAGAATATGTATTGAATTGCCCAATGCTTTCCATTCCAATGGGTGGTGTTGATGTTGTACTAGGAGTCCAATGGCTACAATCCTTGGTACAATAGCTTTTAATTTTCAAGAACTTTTCATGAAATTCTCTTCAGAAGGAAAGGAAATTGAATTAAGGGGTATCGTAGGGAAACCGGGAAAGATAATCAGCTGTAATGGAATGACAAAGCTTCTAAACAAAGAACAACAAGGCATAATTGCACAATTATGTTCACTAGAGGTTCCCACATTGAAATCATCTATTTCTCCATATCTCCATAAAGTCTTGGACAATCAATCCAAGGTATTTGAGACTCCCAAAGGCCTCCCACCTATTCATGATCATGATCATGCTATCAATTTGATTTCGGGAAGTGTTCCTCCAAACATCAAGCCTTACAGATATCCCTGTGTCCAAAAGAGTGAAATTGAACGTATGGTTGCAGAAATGCTAGAGGCTGGTATAATTCAACCCAGTCAAAGTTCTTTCTCTACTCCAGTAGTATTGGTTCACAAGAAGGATGGATCATGGCACATGTGTCTAGATTATAGGAAGCTCAACAAGCTCACTATTAAAGATAAATTTCCCATCCCTATCATTGATGAATTGCATGGATCAATTTACTTCACCAAGTTGGATCTTCGTTCAAGATATCATCAAATAAAAATGAAGATTGAAGACATTCCAAAAACAACATTTAGAACTTATTAGAGAATTATATATTATAGAGCAATGGAAAACATAAAATATTGCAGAAATATAAACACAGAAAATGCATAAAACAAGAGAGACATAGATATACGTGGTTCACCCAGTTTGGGCTATGTCCACAGAGAAATAGTTAGTGCTTCATTTTATATTATCCAGCAAACTGAAGAGATACAACCTACAGTAGAATTGTTGTAATTCCCTCTTCACTCTTAATCTCCTCTCTCTTTCTCACTCAGAATACAGATATACATAAACGCAATACAATTCCTTCATATAGAGAAATGGGTTTCCTTCTAGGGCAAAAAACCCTAAATTAAACGTAACTTCTACCATAAGATCTCTGCCTAATGAACGGCCTAGATTGACTAAGAAATTACAACATTGTACAAGGCAATTTTACATCTATTCTTAGCTTCAGGGGCCCTGCCCTTGGTCCCTCTATAGGGGGGGCTCCCAAAGGTCACAGCCACCCCCCTGGACCCCCCTACAATGAATATTTTACGGGTGGTGTTGCCACCCCATTATGAACTAGGGTCCAATGTGGAAATACCTTTGAATACAGAAGATAATCAGGCTCCACATCCAATAATCTCCCACTTGGAGACTGATTATAGCAACTCCATCGCTGATTCATTTGCTGGACAATGACTCCACTTTGGACCTGGCTATTTCTCATCTTCTTCATCATACTTGAAGACCAATTGAAACTGAGAAAATTCTCAATTTCTCCCTGGTTACAACTTTGGTTAACATATCTGCAGGATTCTGGCTATAGTGTATCTTTTCCAGCTTCAATTGTCCATCTTCCAACACTGACCGTATGAAATGGTACTTGAGTTGTATATTTTTAGTCTTTGAATGAAATGCATAGTTCTTTGCAAGATGTATGGCACTCTGGTTGTCACTGTATAACTTTCCTAACTCCTACTTCTTACCCAATTCATCTAGAAACCTTTGTAACCAAATCATTTCTTTACTAGCCTCTATAGAAACAACATACTCAGCTTCTGCTATTAAGAGTGCAACAACACTTTGCAGTTTTAAGACCTAACTAACATTTGTTCCACCTACAATAAACACATACCCTATTGTGCTTCTCCTATTATCTCTATCACCCGCCATATCTCCATCAACATATCCCTGTAGAGCAATGTTTGAACCATCCAAGCATAATTCTTGATTTGTGGTACCTCTCAAATACCTAAGAATCCATTTCAACACCATCCAATGTTCTTTTCCTAGATTTATCATGTACCTACTTACAACTCCTACTACATGTGCAATATCAGGCCTTGTGCAGACCATTGCATACATTAAGCTTCAACCTACTGATGTATATGGAACTTTAGACATATGAGCCATTTCTTCTTGAGTCTTGGGACACTCCTCCTTACTTAATTTGAAATGCCTAGCCAAAGGTATAATAACTAGTTTTGCATTATGCATATTAAACCTTTCCAACACCTTTTATATGTACACACTATGAGATAATGTTAATTTGTGATTCTTCCTGTCTCTAGTTATTCTCATACCAAGGATTTGTTTTGCAACACCCAAATCCTTCATTGCAAATGAGTTTTCCAATTTTATTTTGAGCACATTTATTTCCTGCATGCTAGAACCTACAACAAGCATGTCATCTACATACAATAACAATATAATATAGCTGCCATCATTTTGCCTTTTGAGATAAACACAATGATCAAAGTGACAACTAGCATAACCTTGTTCAGACATAAACCTATCAAATTTTAAATACCACTACCTTGGAGCCCGTTTTAAGCCATACAAGCTCTTGTTCAACCTACACACTAGTTTCTCCTTCCCTTTTACCTCATATCCTTGTGGTTGTTGCATATATATCTCTTCCTCCAAATCCCCATGGAGAAAGGTTGTCTTTACATCTAACTACTCAGGATGCAAATCTTCAGCTGCTACTAGACTTAAAATAGTTCTGATTAAAGTCATTTTAAAAACAGGAGAAAATATCTCATCAAAGTCTATACACTTTTTTTGTGCAAACCCTTTCACCGCAAGTCTAGCTTTATACCTTTTTCTACCTCCATCTTCTTCCTTCAACTTGTAAGCCCATTTATTCTGCAATGTTGTTTTACCTTCAGGAAACTTTGTCCCAAGTTTGGTTATGTGCTAAGAAGTCCATCTCTTCTTTCATGGCTTGCTCCCACTTCTTCTTGGTTTCTACCTGCACTGCTTCTTCATAACATTCTAGTTCACTAGAATCAGTCAACAATACATAATATAATGAAGGAGAGTATCATTCAGGGGGTCTACTTATCCTAGTAGATCTTCTAACACCACTTTCAGGTGTTTTAGGTGCTTGTTGCTATTGTGGTTGTTGTTATGGATGTTGATCATTATGATTTTCAAGCACCATCACTTTTCCTATGATCTCGTTAAGCATTGTGTATTCTATATTTTCTTTTTCCTATTTCATTTCCTGCAGTTGATCCTTATACAAAACCATTTCATTGAATATGATATCTCTGCTCCTAATGATTTTGAGCTTTTCATAATCATAAAATCGATAACCAAATTCATTAACACCATATCCAATAAAGGTACATTTCTTTGATTTTGCCTCAAGAATTGTTCTATTTTCTTTATTAATGTGGACAAAGGCTTCACAACCAAAAGTCTTTAAAAAATAGTAGTTTACCATTTTACCTGTCCATGCCTCCTCTAGAATACCACCATCCAAGGAACTTGAAGGCCCTCTGTTTATTATATAAGCAACAGTATCTACAACATCTACCCAAAACTGTAAAGGCAATCCTACATGAAATTTCATGCACCTTACATGCTCCATGATTGTCCTATTCATCCTTTCTGACACATCATTTTCTTGTGGTGTTCCTGGAAATGTCTTCTCTCTACGAATTCCATTCTCTTAACAGTACCTATCAAACTCTTTTCTCCAATATTCACCTCCATTGTCTGATCTGAGACACTTCAACGTTTTTCTTGTCTCATTTTCAACCAAAGCTTTCCATTTCTTGAAAGTATTAAATACATCAAATTTATTTTGAATAAATAATTCCAGGTTTTTCTGGTTGCATCATCAATAAAAGTAACATAATAACGAGATCCACCAAGAGATGATACTTGAGCAGGTCCCCATACATCTATATGCACAAGCTCTAATTTTTAACTCTTCTTTTCTTTCCTAACTCTAAGGAATCTGACTCTCTTCTATTTTCCATAAACACAATTCTCACATAATTTTAAATCAACATGCTTCAAACCTTGCAACAAATTTCTTGGGTGAAGAATCTGCATCGCCTTCTCACTCATGTGCCCAAGCCTATGGTGCCACGATGCCATATCTTCTCCTGTAGAGGTTAAAGAATTAACAAAATTAGAAATACCATTGCAAAAGTACAATGTACCAACCTTTCCTCCTTTCATTATTACCACGGATCCTTTAGTGACCTTCTAGGTTTTATCTGTGAAAGTAGTTATACAACCTTCACCTCCCAACTACCTAATTGAAATCAGATTTTTCTTCAGATCTGGCACATGCCTTACCTCCTTCAATAGCCACTGATTTCCATTTTGTTGTTTTATGAAAGTTGTACCCATTCCAATGATTTTATAGGGTTTATCATCACCCAATTGAACCTGTCCAAAATATCCTTGAACATAATCATAAAAATGTTTCCTATCAGGTGTGGCATGGAATGAGGCCCCTAAATCTACTACCCAAGCATCAATAATATTTTCTAATGAAAGAATCAAAGCATCTTGCAACACATCACCTGTTACATTCGCTTCATGATTAGTTTCTTGTCGTGTGTCTCCTTTTTTCTCTTTCGAGACTTGCAGTCTTTCTCAAGTGTCCTTTCTTCTTGCATTTCCAGCACACTATCCCCAATCTGGACTTGGATCTTCCTTTTCTTGACTTACTACGATATCCAAGGCTCTTTCTTCTTTCCATTTGTCTTCTCCTAGTATCTGCAGTCAAAGCATTACCTGATGTCTCACCAGAGCTTTTCCCTCACATTTCCTCGCTAAGTATTGCACCGACAACATCATCAAACTTTAAACTACTAGATCTAGAGACAGAGTTACTAATGGCCATAACTAAACCATTCCAACTTTCTGGCAATGAGCACAGAAATAACAGAGTCCTAACTTCATCATCAAAAGTTACCCCTACAAAACTTAACTAACTCGTAACTGTATTAAATTCATTTAAATGATCAGCAACAGATCCACCTTCTGACATCTTCATTTTTAAATAAACACTTCATAAGGAATACCTTATTTGAGGCCGAGGGTTTTTTATATAGTTTGGTCAATGTCGACATTAAACCCTCTGTTGTCATTTCCTTTGAAATATTAAACACTACCAATGTCGTTGGGCACAACCGTATTGTTCCAACTGTCTTTCTGTCGAGAATATCCCATTCTGTATCTGTCATACTCATCAGCTTCTTTGTCTCTCCACTCAATGGTTGGTACAGATCTCTCTAATACAAATAATCTTCCATCTGCATCTTCCATAGCTGGTATTTTTGGCCGTTAAATTTTTCAACCCTAAACCTACCATCTTTCGCCATTTCTCCCACTCGAACCAAGAACCCGTCTCTCCTACGAGTTTATTAGCCAAATAGACCTTCAAATCTGATACTAGTTGTTAGATAATTATATATTATAGAGCAATGGAACACATAAAATATTGCAGAAATATAAACACAAGAAACGCATAAAACAAGAGAGACACAGATATGCATGGTTCACCGAGTTTGGGCTACATCCACAAAGAAATAGCTAGTCCTTCCTTTTATATTATCCAGCAAACTGAAGAGATACAACCTATAGCAGATCCATTGTAATTCCCTCTTTGCTCTCAATCTCCTCTCTCTTTCTCACTTAGAATATAGACATACATAGACGCAACACAATTCCCTCATCTATAGTGAGGGGTTTCCTTCTAGGGCAAAAACCCTAAATTAAACATAACTTCCACCGTCAGATCTCCGCCTAATGAATGATCGAGATTGACTACGAAATTACAACCTTTTACAAGGAAATTTTACATCTATTCTTAGCTTTGACGGTGCTAACCCTGATCCCTTCACCAGGCTGGGGCTCCCAAAGGTTGCAGCCGCCCCACCACCCCCCTAGACCCCCCCTGCAGCAAATATTTTATGGGCGGTATGAACTGGGGTCCAATGTGGCGATACCTTTGAATACAGAAGATAATCAGGCTCCACACCCAACAAAACTCATGAGGGTCAATATGAATTTTTGGTCATGCCTTTTGGCCTTACTAATACCTTCTACATTTCATGGTTTGATGAATTCCATTTTCAAACCCTTTCTTAGAAAATTTTGCTAGTACTTTTTGATGATATACTAATCTACAACAAGTCTTGGAAGGATCATGTCCAACATGTTGACATGGTGCTCAAACTATCGGAGAAAAAACAATTATATGCAAAAATGTCCAAATGTTTCTTTGGAGTACAAGATGTGGAATATCTTGGTCATATTGTATCTCATGAAGGTGTTAAGGTAGACCCTAGCAAAATTAAAACCATTAAGGAATGGAAAATCCCCACATCCATAAAGCATCTACGAGGATTTCTCGGGTTGACAGGGTATTATCGCAAGCTTGTTAAGAATTATGGGAGAATAGTAGCACCTCTAACAAAATTATTGAGGAAATATGCATTCTCATGGACTCCAAAAGCAACGAAGGCCTTTGAACATCTTAAAGAGGCAATGTGCCAAGCACTAGCCTTAGCTACACCAAACTTCACAAAAACCTTTATTATGGAATGTGATGCCTCAGGAAATGGAATTGGTGTTGTTTTAGTGCAAGAACAAAGACCCATTGCTTTCGAAAGTCTTCCAACCAAAGTAAAGTATTTACACAAATCTATTTATGAGAAGAGAATTCTGGCAATACTACATGCACTTAAGAAATGGTGACCCTGCCTAATGGGAAGACACTTCAAGGTAAAAACAGATCATGATAGTCTTAAATACTTTTTGGAACAAAGATTATCTGTTTAGTCAATTTAGTGTGTCCTAAATTGCTACATTAATTATCAATCTGGGAATCATAAACTGATGAAGTGTGGTGCACTATATGTGCAAGACAACCTCTTTCTTACTTTATTGTTTTCAGTTTTTATCTCGTTTTTGGGGTTTTGTTCTTGTTGGTCTCCTAAAGTATTTAATGCAAATGGAAATCCTAGTCTAAGGTTTCAAGAATACCTTTAAATATCAAGTATGGATGGGGAATTGAAGACAAGGTTTATGCCTTTTATGGTAATTTTCAAACTTAGCACTTCAAAGACCTCAAAAACATGCTATTTATAAAATCAAAACTTGAACAAAAATTTAAACATGTAGCTACTTAAATCAAGCAAAAGATGAAGTACTGAACATGAGGTTATTGTCTCTGTTGTCCATCTAATTACAGAAATAAAATCTAAGCTACTGCACTCAAAACCAAAAATAAAGAAGCTGGAAACTAGTCACCAATTTCACCCATAATTCCAATATTTCATCAATTAACTTCTAAAATGGGGTTAAGCTAAAGACACTGGAAATATCTTTCATATGACATGAAAGAATGACATTTAAACTATCTACTTGCGGATTATTGAAAGAAAAATCAATTACTTCACTTATAATCCAATAGCTCACCAATTAACTTCTAAAACGGGGTTAAGCTAAAGGCACCGGATATATTGTCATATAGCATGAAGAACTTGATATCTAAACTAGCTAAAAGCAGTAAACAAATCTCACTGAAATCAAATAATAACAACTAGAATTAAAATTTAAAGTTCAGCAGAGGAAGCAAATCTCAAATCACCACTTGATGCAAAAAACTATATTAAAAAGCTCGAGCATAACCTATCTTGAAATGCACTGATCAATGTTGATGAAAAGTATAACAATGCTGCAAAAACATGTACAAGAGTAAAACGATTAATACCATAAAAAAATCATGAGAAATGTACAGTTGAAATAAAATAAAATATGCATGAAAAATTATACAAAAATGAAAGGCAAAACCTAAGCCAGTAGGGGCCCTCTACACAACCTTGGATAAATATGCTGTCACCTCAAAACCACGCTTTAAATGGTCATAAGAAAACAAATTTTTTGTATTATAAAACAGAGGATATGTCTCTTGGTTACAACAGCAAACTAACACTAAAACAACAACATCAAGACTAACTACTTGCGTTGCAAATGCTTATACTTATAGAGGAAATAGATAACTGTCTTTTGGAGAAAAATCTTCAGCAATGGACACGTGAACAGGCTAGAATCTAGAATTTCAGCCTCTTGGTTGCCATAAACATTAAATCTAAAAAATGTGGATGTTAGATTTCATCATGGAGATGGCTTGTAGATGGAAAAAATGGATCCATGAACCCAGGAACGGTTTCGGACTTTTTCACGTGCTGGAACAGAGTCCTAGCTAACGTAGGACTCTTTGTTGACCATCCTTTGATTGATGCATTTCTTCATGACTTCGGCTAAATAGATAAGACCTTGTCAATGTGCGAATCATTTTTGAGCTACCCATGTGCCTCGCTTCTCCTGCCGACACTTGTAACCTACAAAACAATGAAAACAACTGCGGAATTGTGAGTTCGCTGTGGAAAGTGGCTACATTCCATAGCTGATGAACAAAATCTAAATACAATAGCACACACAAGGACATAGTTTGAAAATCACTTAAATGCACTCCTAAAATCAATACGTAACAATCTTTGATAGCTTATGAGGCACTGATATGGGAAAATATAAGAGAAAAGGTTTAGGAAAGTATGTAGAAGAGAGGTAGTTCTGGGGCTCAACATTATCTTCAGAACAACAGCAAAAATTGGTCACAAATATGTTGGGCTATCACTTTGAAATCATCTACAAAAAAGGGAAGCAAAATTTTGTGGCAGATGCACTCTAAAGAAAGGATGAGGATGTGGAAGCATTTCTTTGCGCCATCTCTATTATCCAACCAGATTGGATAAACGAAGCAAGGGATGAATGGAAGAATGATGAGGAAGTGTGGGCACTCATTCAAAAGATACAACAAGATCCCAGTACATATGATACATTTAGCTGCAGAAAAGATTCTTTATGGTACAAGGATCAGTTATACCTATGTAAGAATTCCCAACTCAAACAAAAGATTCTTAATGAATTACACACCTCTCCCATAGGAGGGCACTCAGGATTTCTAAAAACCTACCACAGGGTTAAGAAGGATTTTTTTTGGGATGGCCTTAAATTGGATATTCAAAAGTTTGTGGAAAAATGTTTGGTTTTCCAACAAAATAAAGTTGAAACAATTAAGACCCCAGGACTATTAAAACCCTTATCCATTCCAAGCCAACGTTGGGAGGAGGTTGCAATGGATTTTATCACAGGTTTACCCAAGTCCGAAGGAAAGAGTGTTATCATGGTGGTAGTTGATAGACTTACCAAGTATGCACACTTTTATGCATTATCTCATCCATTTAAAGTGAGTACAGTTTCTACTGCATTTATGGAAACAATTCAAAAGCTACATGGAAACCCAAAGATTATTGTAAGCGACAAAGATCCCATTTTCACTGGAAATTTTTTGACAGAATTTTTTTCTTTTCTTGGGACTCAGTTAGGTCAAAGCTCATCTTATCATCCTCAATCTGATGGGAAAACTGAGATAGTAAACAAATGTTTGGAAGGAGATATTCGTTGCTCTGTATCTGATAAACAGACACAATGGGTCAAATGGTTGCCTCTAGCTAAATGGTGGTATAACACTTCCTTCCATACTGCAAAAAAAATGACCCCATTTATGGCACTTTATGAATATCATCAACCATCCATCACATGATATTTAAGGGAAAATTCTAAGGTTCAAGCAGTGGAAGATCACATCGAGCATCAGCAACAAGTTCTCCAACTCTTAAAGGATAACCTTACCTTGGTACAAAATAGAATGAAATAGTAGGCAGATCAACATCGCAGTGAAATAATTTTTGATGTAGGTGATTGGGTATTCCTATGGCTACAACCATATAAAAAAATGTCCCTCAAGCAAGCTAATAAGGATAATAAATCATCACCAAAGTATTATGGTCCATACAAGGTGTTGCAAAAGATAGATACTATGGCATACAAATTAGAACTTCCTGCAACTTCCCGAGTGCACCTAGTTTTCCATGTTTCAGGCTTAAAGAAGGTTATAGGTGACAAGATTCTAGTTCAAACAATATTTCTAGAACTTTGTGAGGAAGGAAAAATCATATTGGAACCTGAAGCAGTCAAAGAAATAAGAACTCGACAGCTACGAAATCGATCAATTTCAGAGTATCTCATCAAGTGGAAGAACATACCCGTTGAAGATTCCACATGGGAGGATGAGAATTTTATACAGAAGCACCCAAAACTACTCAAGCATTGAGGACAACACTTTTTTGAAGGAGAGGAGCATGTTAGGTCCCTATAATACTAGTGATTCCCCCATTAATATTGTCATTGTATCCCTTATTGTTATTGTTGTGCCCTTATTGTCCCCATATTGTTATTATTGTGCCCCATAAAATCCCACTATTGTTACTTTTGTGCCTTTATATTATTATTGTTAGGTCAGCTTGGTTATGTTGTGTTCCCTTAGACTCCTATACATAGAAAGGAGGTTTTGTCATTTGAATCATCCAAGAATTGCTCATTTGTGTAATGTAAAGGAGCTTTCCCCCTCGAAGAGGTTGATTTCTAAGGCCTTCATCTATCTTTTCTATCTTTTTGTGAGCTAGTTTCATAACATACATAGTCCTCATTCCAAATATGTCAAGACATTTCAATTTTTCAATTATATACCCATATCATTATGTAACACAGCATACAAAGTGATTTCAAAAATCATTTCCACGAAGAGTAAAGCATTGTTGTCTAATCACATTTCTCCAGAAAAATTTGGGCTCTTATACAATAAGCAGATTCGAGACTCGATTTCAATTGCTCAATAATTCCTACATTCCATCAAAGTTCATAAGGTGGATGGGTGTCTTATGAGGATAAACCTAATGAAATCATATGATTGTGTGGATTGGGGGGTTTTAAGATTGATCGTTCATAAGATTGGGCTCAAGGAACAAGTAGTAGACTGTATTATGGCATGAATCACATCAATAAATTTTACATTCATCATTAACGATTTACCTACCAACTTTTTTAAAGCTTCAAGATACTTAAGACAGGGATGTGCTCTTCCCCATTATTTTTCATATTGATTATTGATGGATTGCGTAGGAATATCTTTGTGGCCCGATCTACGGGTATTATCTCCAAATGCAGGGTAACTAGAAATATAAATATTTCGCAACTCATGTTTGTGGATGATGTCCTTTTGATAGGGGAGATCTCATTCCAAGAATGGTGTACCTTTCATCAAATTTTATCCAGTTTTGTTGATGCATCTGGCTTACATATGAACAAAGCCAAATCAAGTTTGATTGTGCCATCAACGGATGAGGAAAAAATTTCAAATATCTCAAGAGTCTTTGAGGTGGAGTAATATCTCTATAGACTATGGTTTTAGGTATCTTGGTTTCAATTTGAAACCTAACACTTATGGAATTAAGAACTATAAATAGCTAATAGGGAAATTTGAGAAGAGGTTGGCACTTTGGACGCATAAGTGGCTCTCAATGGGTGGGAGGTTGGTGTTGATTAAGTCTGTCTTATAGAAAATTTTAGTTTTTTGGATGCATCTCTTCAAGTTTCCCAAAGACATCATTAAGTGAATTGATTCCATTATCGCTAAGATCCTGTGGGCTAGACCCGAAAATGTTAAGAAAATCCACCTTGTTCACCTTGATGAGATATCCCGTCGAGTGGAAGATGGTGGATGGGGAATTAAGGTTACTGAATGTTTCAATAGGGTTGTTGGTCAAGAAATTGTGGAGGGTATTATGTGGTAAGTGAATTTGGTAACAGACAGTTAAAGAGAAATATCTAATGCTAGGGCCCCACCCTAACCCCCTTGTTTATGTAATAGGATCGAGTCATAGTTATAGTTAAGTAAAGAGTCAATAAAGCGCATATTAATAATTGTAAGTGGTTAAACCGCATTTAATGAGGGGACCACAGTTAGTTGCAAATGGGCCATTGTTATCGGGAAAACTAGTGTCCATTCAGAGCTGCTAGTCCCACTAAGATGGGTAGCTATCTTAGAAACAAACAAACTAAAGTCACTTGTGTTTTCCTTTATGAGAAATAGATGAGAGGGAAGCAGAGAGTACCAACCTCAGTCTTTCACTTGGCCCCTTGCTTGTTTCCTCTCCCCTTTGATAGATCTTTGCCACTCCTTCCTTACTTGTCCAGCTTCAGAGAACACCTGTAGAGTCAAAGATGCATAATACCATCAAAGCATAGAGATCTATAACCATAAACAATATAGGATCAAATATATGTTAACCATACAAATGCATATACTAATACAAGATTTGGAGATATAAAAGAATATGGAGGAAAACTCAAATAGCTTTATTAATAGAAGTAGTAGAAGAGAGGATTACAACCCATTGATTTGACCCAGCTCCATCCTCTCAGCATGAAATCCCCCTTCACCTCATGAAAATCTAGATCACCCAACACTATGATGTTCCACAGAGACACCAACAGTACTTCCTTACAAGATCCCAAATTCCAGCCTCTGGATCTCTAGGATGAGGGATCCATATATAGATATTTGCAGGTGGGTGAGTTAGCTTCTAGGTTTTTGATTAATGTCATTTCTCTGATAGATCTTGGTTCCACTTGTAGATTTCATGATCTCCTACTCATCCCTGGGCGAATTCAGAGAGGAAAGTGTCAAATGGACTGTTTCTATAAGATTCTATGGGTTTCCACCTAGTCAATTGCCTCTGCCATTTGTATTTTCTCACTTATCGCACCCTATAGAAGGGATTTTCAGTATGCATCACACTTTCTGCATGTAGTATGTGAGATGCATCGTACCCTTAGCACTGAGCAGTCTGTATGGTCCAGTTTTGACCAGTTTTGAGTAGTTTTTCAGGGAGAACTTCTGGGAGATGATGTAATTAGCTGACCTTGTTCCTTTAGGGTATGAAACAACACTTTTAGGGGCTTAGAAGCCCTTGTTTTATGGACATATGATATTGGGGTTGAAGTGTTAAGACGGGTAGCTATCTTAGAAAAACAAACAAATTAAAGTCACTTATGTTTTCCTTTATGAGAAATAGATGAGAGAGAAGCAGAGAGTACAAACCTCTTGATCTGACCTAGCGCCATCCTCCCACCATGAAAGCCCTCTTCACCTCATGAAATGCTAGATCACCCAACACTATGATGTTCCACAGAGAAACCAACAACACTTCCTTACAAGATCCAAAATTCCAACCTCTGGATCTCTAGGATGAGGGATCCATATATAGATATTTGCAGATGGGTAAGTCAGCTTTAGGGTTTTTGATTAGTGTCATTTATCTTATAGTTATTGGTTCCACTTGGATATTTCATGATCTCTTACTCATCCCTGGGTGAATTCACAGAGGCAAGTGTCAAATGGGTAGTTTCTAGAAGATTCTCTAGGTTTCCACCTAGCCAAAGCCTCTGCCATTTGTCTGCTCTCGCTCATCGCACCATACAAAAGGGATTTTCAGTATGCATCATAATTTCTGCATGTAGTAGGTGAGATGCATCACACCCTTAGCAATGAGCAGTCTGTATAGTCTATTTTTGACTAGTTCTGAGTAGTTTTTCAGGGAGAACTTCTGGGAGATGATGTAATTAGCTGACCTTGTTCCTTTAGGGTATGAAACAAAACTTTTAGGGGCTTAGAAGCCCTTGGTTTATGGACATATGAGATTGGAGTTGAAGTGCCCAAATATTTCTATAACAGTTTCCCCCTAAAGCATGAGGTCGTAAATCTTCTGATGTCAGGTGAAATGCTTTATCATGAGGATCCAAGGTTTTTCGAACTGGAAGGTGACCTGTAATAAGATACAATACAATACATTATCTTCATAATATTTTCATGATCTAGCTGAGGCAGGAATTCCCATGCTTAGCTTTATAAATTCATTTTCATTTACATTGGACAAATAGCCATCTATATGACAGACTAATGATTCTGGTAGAGCCATCATCCCTTAACTTGGATGATTATCTATGCAACTATGATGTACATTTGATGTCTTTATTTTCCTAAATATATTGCAACACAGATGGATGAAACTAGATCCAGGGTCTTCAAACTCGTCCAATCTTCACCCGAAGTACAAGTCGATCCATGTGAAAGGATGTTCTGACATCGAACATGGAAAGACATCGCCTGATTACCAGCCAATGATGTAAGTTGTTAACAGGTGCAAGAGGAATCACCGATAATGATAATGATCCTCAAGGTATGGTAATACAATTCACATGGTGCGAATACATGAGTCAATGTTGAACACCACGTAAAATCTTCCGTTCAAAGGCCATTGATGTAAATCTGTCCCCAGAAGTGAGAAACTTTCCATTGAGGCATGCAAGCTTCAAAGTACTGAAATGGTTGTTCCTAAGTCAACTTCTTGGATAATGAGTTCATGTCGACAAGAAGTGACCCATCGTAGGGGGGCCTTAATGAATCCCACATCTACGACATGAAACAAAGCAAATGATTTTGTGGAGGTGAAAATGATCTGATGATACAAGGTTCAGGGTGGCGGTCATGAAATAATGAAGCATGAAGGTATTGCAGCAAATGAGATGTAAGCTGGGTTGGTGAATTCTCTAAGCAAATTCTCTTGAACATATTGGCAACACTAAAATGGATTGGTAGCATTAACCCCAAAAATGGATGGTACGGAGGACCAATGGTGATATGACCGGTGAACAGAATAACCCAACCCAACTCAATCATGGTGATGGAGTGAAAGTGTCATGTTCAAGAGCGACTTGCTACCAATAAAGTTTCTTCAAGTTTTCTTCCCAATTTTTCCTGCGTCATTGCTGACCAGTACCTCTTTATTTTTGTCAAGCTTGAGGAGGATAACATATGCTTTTTCTATAAGGCGTATGATCACCTAAAAAAGAGTGGAGGTGATGGTAAGAACACGACCAAGGATCAAAAGCTGATGATTATGCAATCGCAATGGTTATTTACCAAAGGATGGGTTCATTTTTTAATGAGCTTAAACTCTAGGGGAACATATGCTCATTGCTAGGTTTATTTTTTAACGAGGTTGAACTTCGCGTAAAACTGCTCATGCCAGTCGTATAATAAGGATGTCTCATCAATAGGTTCATTTTTTAAGGAGCTTGCCCCATTCAAAACTTTGCTCCGTAGCATTTTTTTATGCAAGCTAGGAACGACCAACCTACGAGTTTAAAGGGTTAACAACCTACAAACTAAGAAAATAAATGGTTTCTTTTCACTTGCATGCAAAAAGGATTGCATGCCCCCAGGTATAGAGAAGTAGAGTTTCCAGGTTACCATACAAAAGTTCTTGCATCAGCAAGATGGTTCCACCTGCGTAGCAAACAAAAACACTTCCTTGGCTTTGTCCATCAAAATGGATGAAGGTGATTCTAGTTCCAATCACCTAACCTTTGATGAGGGAATCCTATTCCAGTCTAATCCCATTTTCCTAAACGGATAGGTGTGTCAGACTAATCATATATCCTCCATGGAAACCTACCCTATACCTAAAGTTCTCCTGCCGAAGTAGACCAGGGTGCATGCCCCCTAGGTTTAGCCACATTCACCGAACCACTCGCATTCATCAGGTGGATTGACTAGAGACTGATGTGACATTCCTTTTGCAAAAAGACTAGTTAGGGATGGAATTTGACTAGTAGTTGTGTTTGAACTGGGGAATGAAAGTTGATCTACGAGCTAGACCACTCTGCCTTCATGTGGAAAACACATCACTCGAAGAAGTGAGGAAACAATAACTCCCATGCTATAAATGTAGTCACGCCCAAGGAGTAGATTGTAATCTAAAGGTACTTGGACTACCATTACATTCAGATAAATGGTTTTCCTTCTCAAAGTTATAGGCAAATTTGGAAGGATCCCTAACAGTCGATTGTTTCCTTTGTTGAAGCCTGTTAGGTTTTGAATCTTAGGCAGAAGTGATGGCGAACTAAGTTCTTTCCAAGAAGTTGAGGAAAGGATACTCACAGAAGCCCCTTCATCTATGATAGTACCAATCATGACAATTCTGTAAGCTTATACTATGATTTAGAATTGTACATTAGATGGTAGACAGGGTCTACCTAGTAGATTCCAATCAAAGGAAACTACTAGATTTCTTGGAGGAGGGACCAAATAAACGGCCAGGTAAATCTCTGAAGAACTTCCTTCCTTTGGTAAAGGAACGGGTATATTGCCCCCATGTTCATCGGATTCTATGTTGATGAAAAGAATTTGAACAATGTCGTTCTCATTCTCTTTGGTGACTGTATCATCTGAAGGTAGACCTTCTAAAGACAAGACTGGGTCGACTGTTGTCTCGACCTGTTGACTTTGGTCTGATGTGGACTCAGAGGGTTTATCTTCAATGATAGATGCTTCGACCGACCACAAAGGTGTGTCAGTCAGATTTTCAACTAGTGACGGACTCATAAAGAGTTTCTTGTATCTAGGAGGGAGCCGTAGCGGGTAAGCAGGACGGTTATCCAAGACTCTTTTAGCTTCATCTAGGAAGGGACAATGGTGGATGGCATGATCGCCTTCACACAGTCTACAAGGAATTTTAGATCTTCCATTTTGTCCATTGACTTCATTTTCACTAGTTGATGGTGTACTTTCAACATGATCGTCAAAAGTTGAGAACACCTGATTGTGCAAGCGGGGAGACTAGTCCCTTAAGATCCTTGGGATGCAAGGACAATCTCGATGATAGTGGTCTCCCTTGCAAATGACACATGGAGATATAGTTTTGGATGATGCAGTGTGTGGATTTTCACCAGATGATGCATGGTTGCCCCCTTTTCCCATTGGATTCTTCTTCTTCTTCTCCTTCCCTTTCTTCTTCTTCTCAGTTACTTGGTTTTTAGTTTTACTAGCTTCACCAAGCAAGGAGGAAGAAGGAGAGGGAGAAACAAATGAAGTAGAAGATTGGGGGATAACTCTAGTATCATCCAGTTGCAGGCCATTTGTCAGTCCTGGAAGGGACAATGTGGCCATATGAGGTGCACCAACATCTCCCCAAGAGGAGAAGGGACTAGGATTTCCCCCAAGGGGAAATCCTTGATTGGTGGACTCCATTTTTTCAACATAAGACCAATGAGGGAATAGTGATGCTATTCTGATTAAAATAAAGTTGATGATTCTTTGACACAACTTGCTTTTTCAATTTTTAAGAGTCAAGAAAAAGCTAAAGATGACTCTAGTCGCCTTCGATTTTTAATGAGCTTAAAGTGACAAGTGCTCAGATGGACCTTTTCTTTTAAGGAGTCTGAAAAGGAACGAAATTGACTACTGTAGAAATCTAGATAGAGAGATTACCAAACCAATCACAAAACTGCAGAATACTTTTTACGGTACAGGAGTCAATCTTCCCAAATGTTGTGTTCAGTGCATTGCGATCGATAGGGCGGCAGACACGACTTCCTAAGGATCAAGGATATAGCCTATTGTGGTCTCCCAATATATACTCGATGGTACGTGGGAGCATAAGTCTGTACTGGCACTTATCATCTCAAAGACGAGGAATCACCCAACCTATGATGAAAGCAATAGTTACCAGGCTTTACGAAATTGGAATACATCTCTAGCCTAGACTTCTAAATGTTGTGTGTTAGGTTCCAAAGCATTTTTATGTTCATTGAAATTTATTTTACAGTTGATCTTTCTTAAGAAGTTTTCCTTTAAGGTTCACTGTGTGATGTAGATATACAATTCCTAAAAATGCAATCTAAGATGATAAACAATCGTTTACTCTTCTTTTTGCAATGAAAATCCTAGCTACTAGAGAAAGAGAAGTGAGATTCTTTCAACATAGAGCATAGAGAACACAATAGATGCATTGTCCTAAATCAAAATCAACAAGCAGTCAAAATGCAAATGCACATGCATGTATTTGTTTTCTGCTTTCTTAATGTATGAATGACAAAAAGAGTGCTAAGTACAAATCTGAATTATATTTTCATTGAAAGCGACAGTACTAACAATTTTCTCTTCAAAAGACGAAAGGAAGACAAGGATGACACTTTGCGATTTTGAATTGAAAACTGCTTTCGACACTTGAAATACTATTAATTCAAATCAGATACAAGAGTCGATAAGTAACAGTGTAATCGACCCATCAAGAAGAGTATGATTCTTTTCTTTGACTGAAAACGACACTTGGGCAAACACTTTCAAATCAAAAATTACGAAAGTTCGTTGAAGCTACTAGTAAAGGAGGAACCGTCAATGGAAAAAAATACATTAAAAAACATTCACAATGTATTTGTAAAATGGGACGCTGAATAAATGCAAAGGAAGGGAGTTTCAATAGTGGTATACTGATCAAAGATAGCAAAACTCCTGAATAAAGCTGAAGAGAATGAAGAAAAACCAAAATCTAGAGGAATAAAAAGTCTTATCTGATCATCGCACCTATAACACAGGGAAACATGGATGCATCTCACCTACTGCACATGGGAGGTGCGATGCATCCAGATTTCCTAAAGGAGACAGTGCGATGGTCCAAGGACGAGACTTTAACTTGGTTTTTGGTCACAGTTTGCAGCTTAGTTTAGGGATTTAGGCTGAGCTAATGATAGTCAGTAAATAAAAATCATAGGGGCTAATATAATGAGGTTACTTGAGCCACCACCAGAGCAATTAGGATGTTTGTAATCTGATTGTTCAGTTTATAAAAAAAACCCGGAGATGGACTGAAGCAACATTGATCTACTTTACAGTTGCATAGCAAAAGCAGTTCCAAGGGTAGTTGGCTTGAATTCAGGCTCTGTTTGTATTTTATAAAGCAAACAAATATAAACAAGAAAACAAGCTATTTGCTCCCCAGCAGAGTCGCCATTTTTTTATCGGGAAATCTAGTGTCCATTCATAGCTGCTAGTCCCACTAAGATAGGTAGCTATCTTAGAAATGAACAAACTAAAGTTACTTACATTTTCCTTTATGAGAAGTAGATGAGAGAGAAGCAGAGAGTACCAACCTCAGTCTTTTTCTTGGCTCCTTGCTTATTTCCTCTCCCCTCTAACATATCTTTGCCACTCCTCCCTTGCTTGTGCCACTTCAAAGAGCACCTGTAAATTCAAAGCAGCATAATACCATCAAAGCACAAAGATCCACAGTCATAAACAATATAGGACCAAATATATATTGACCACACAAACATATATATCAACTCAGACATCCAAGAATGTGGAGGAAAACTGAAATAGCTTTATTGATAGAAAGAGTAGAAGAGAGGATTACAACCCATTGATCTGACCCAACGTCATCCTCCCAGCATGAAAGTCCTTCTTCACCTCATTTGAAGAATCTTTAGATCACCCATCCACTATGATTGTTCCACAAAGAACTCAACAAACACTTCCTTACAAAATACACAAGATTCCAACCTTTGGACTCTTAGGATGAGGGATCCATATATAGATGTTTGGCAGTGTGGGTGAGTCAGCTTCTCGGATTTTGATTATTTTTCCTCTCTCTTTATAGTTCTTGGTTCCACTTGGAGATTCATGATCTCTTACTCATCCCTGGGCAAATTTAGAGAGGCAAGTGTCAAATGGGCAGTTTCTAGAAGATTCTCTGGGTTTCCACCTAGCCAACTGCTTCTGCCATTTGTCTGCTCTCACTCATCGTACCCCACATATGGGATTTTCAATATGCATCACACTTTTTGCATGTAGCAGGTGAGATGCATTACACCCTTAGCACTGTGCAGTCTATATGGTCCAATTTTGACCAGTTCTGAGCAGTTTTTCATGGAGAACTTGTGGGAGATGATGTAATCAGCTGACCTTGCTCCTTTAGGGTATGAAACAACACTTTTAGAGACTTAGCAGCCCTCGGTTTATCGACATATGTGATTGGGGTTACAGTGCCCAAATATGTCTATAAAATTTATGGTATGCTATGAGAAGAGAATTCAAATTGAGTACCTATACTGATGTTGATTGGCATGGCAATATTAATGACAGGAAGAGTGCCTTTGGTGCAAAATTCTTCTTGGGAGATTTCTTAGCATACTACATTAGCAATAAATAAGACTCCATCTCTCTATCAACTACATAAGCATAATATATTTCAACTACCAATTGTTGCTCACAAGTTCTCTAGATGAAGCAATCCTTGAAGGAAATTAAGGTAGAGTTGACTGAGCCAATTCCTATCATGTGTGACAACACTAGTGCCATCAAAATTTCTAAGAATCCTATCATGCACTCAAAGACCAACCACATTCCTATCAAGTTTGATTTCTTAAGAGAGAAACTTGCCACTAATGTTGTGCATCTTGAGTATGTGGCTACTAAAGAACTACTTGCAGACATATTTACTAAGCTTCTTACATAAGACCCCTTTGTGTATATTTCGAAATAGATAAGAGTTATGACTCCTTCTCCCAAATGAATTGATTATAATGTCTGTTGGTAGCTACTCAGTGTGTGGGATCAATTGAAGAGTAATATGGAGGGGTTCAAAGGAAGTTTTCATTAGAATCCTTTGCCATTAACACCAAAAGGGGAGAATATTACTGGTGCTTAGGAGAAGAAAAACTATGTTGAAGAAGACCATGCCTAGTTTTAGGGGGAGCTTACAATGTTTCCATCAATGAAAAAGGAGGCAATTGTTAGAAATGTGTTGTCATTGATGAAAAAGTCAATAATTGGTGGAGAATGTATGGTGCAACTGCATTGGAGATAGTTTTGGAGCATCAAATCATCTCAAATGTTGGTATATGATGACCCATGTGGATTGAGATATGATGTAGCTTTCTAATGCTATATGGAAGTACTAAAAAGGTCTCTTTGATCAAAAGATAGAGCTAGTCAAAGTCTGGTGACCCCAAGGTCTCCATAGTAGAGTTAAAGTTGTTTGGTGAGCCTTTGGCATGCAACCAAAGTTGCCATCAATTCCAAAATCAGTGGAAATTTTCATAGAGCCTTTAAGAAAGAGCACTGGGTAGATGTGGTGGCAATAGATTGGGTCGTAGGAGATGACATTATAGGCTAGCTTGATGGGATTACCTAGGAGGGTTCACCTCAAAAAAATTATTGTAGTTACTAATTATAAGTGAGTAGGACATGGAAGCAGAGTACATAACAATGAGGAGTTGAGAGATAAGTCCCCACTTTTCCAGCTCATCTCCTTGAGGGAAAGCCCAAAATTGCAAAGGGGAACACAATGAAAGCATTGGGAGATATACGTCGGGCCACATGACAAAATTCTAAAATCCCAATAGAGGGAAGCATTGTTAGGCCTTAAGATCCTAAAAGTGGTTTCTTGCACAATTGATCTTGTAGATCAATGATAGAGGGATACTTTGGGGGTACCCCTCCCAAAACCACAACTTGCTTAGGAGTGTCCCAAAGACGGATTTTGGAAACTAGTGTTTTTTTATTATAATGGAGGTTGGTCAGAAAACAAGGCCTCAAAGGACCCTTACTTGCTCCTCTAGGAGGACAGGTGGCAGAAATTGGTTTCCCTAGAAGACTTCAGAGGATGATGTCATCATGCACATGTGGCAGGAGTAATGTCATCCCAAAGTTATGACTCTGATGGTTAATAGCTACAAAGAAAATATGTCAAATTATAGGGCATCGAGACATAATGGCATTGAACAAAGCGACAACCAATGAAAAATAAATTTGGTAGATCCCACCACGATAGGTCATCCCACTAGAAAATCCTATAAGTTTCTTCATGGTGTGAAAATTGAATGTGTTAGGCATTAAGCATTGAGACACGTCGGTCAGACAACTCATCCCAGTGGGGCCTTTGATTGCCAAGTGAAAGTGTAGGCGAACCCTAATGGACAAATCATCCCGTAGGAATGAACCCGAAAGTTTATAAAGGAAGTGGCTAAGAAATGCACCAGAAGATAAAGCATCGAGACACTGAGAACTGATAAGAAGCCTTGTGGTAGGGTAGAAGTGAATGAGAATGAGGTCAGGCAGGCCTCATAAGATAGCTCATCCTGTAGGCATTATCTCGACGAGATTGTTAAAATAATTTGGCGGAGGCACCCGGAAACATGCATCCAAACATGGTGGCACAATAACAATGAATTAGGAGAAGCACTGGGTGGTCCCCATGAGACACATCAACCCGAAGGTATGACCCCCATGGGTTAACAATGATTCAAAAACTCAATACGCTAGGACGAAGGGAGCTATGGGTTAGGTACCCACACATGGCTCTATACCATAGGTAGAAACCAAGCACAGAGAGGAAATAAAGAGTTGTAGAGACTCTAAGAGTGAGTAAGAATTAGCCCCTTTTGATTATTTCATGTAGAAATAAAGGATCTCTAACTTTTGGGATGATGAGTGATTGCCTCATGTAGAGGCATAAAAATGACAGAAGGTCATTATCAAAGGAGTTTGACCCATGAATGGCTTAAACAGGGTAAGTGCCTGAAGGTTTGAACTAGTGGTTACAACACCTGGTCCCATTGTGGGAATGGTTAAAGGTCTCAACAAAAGGAGCTAAAGGTTGAAGTTGGTAGGCTTGGAAGCATTATTAATGGAAATCCCTTGGGCTTTTGATAGATGAGTTGACAGTTGTGACTTGAGAAGTTGAGTCAATACAATTTCCGAGAGCTGTGGTTCAAGGAAGCAAGGATCATGATGTGTAAGAGAAATCTAATGTATCATGTTGTGAGTACAAATAGGTATTAATGGAGGTTCTCTTTGACTCTGCAGGTTACTAAGATTTAATTATTAGCATGGAAGACACTTAAGTTCCTATGCTCATATTTAATCCAGTTACAATGGTCGAGAAGTAGTACATAATTGAAATATACCATTTTCTATGCATATTTTGATTGTGAATTAATTCTCAATATGGGAGAAACACACAAGTGCCCATTCTTATGCTTAATGCAACTGTAATGGTGAGGTAATTTGATGTAACAAAAGCATGGAGAGACATGATGACTACGCTCTTGGGAAGAATGAGATTCACTATAGAGACAACATCGATTATTGTGTTTTAGTGAAACAAAACCAAGTATTTCAATGGAGAAATAGTGGGTGAAGTGTAGAAAGCTGATAAGTGCAACATTGTAAATGTGAAATAGAAATACATTGAAGTAGAGGGTAGTGACGAGAGCTAGTTGAGAAGTAGGGAACACAATTGAAAGGAGAAATACACAACTAAAGGAAAGGAGTTGATATAGATAGATCATATTTTTATTTTTGTGAAAATTTATTAACCTCTATTTTTAGTTTGAAAATTGAATGAAAAGTAGAACAATGGCTAGGGCAGGTAGTGACTTGCATTCATAAGAGGTTGGTGTCTCTCAGCAAGTCATGGCCTTTTATCTAAAGGGTGTTTGGGCCTCCTATGAGTGGGTTCTCACAAACAACTTGATGTAATTAAGTGTCTCCTTAAGTTACATCATAATAACAAACATATTGGTGGTTTTGTGCCTTTTGGTTTCCACGTAAAAATATTTGTGTCAATATGTGTGTGTTTTTCTCAGTTGATGTATGTGAATATATTATCTTGTTTTTCATGTTTACTATAGTATGAATTATCTCTCAAATAACTAACAATAGTGAAAAGAGTTGAAGGTGTGCACTTATAGTTTTAAGAGCCCCACTATTATTGATTCAAACCCCCCACCGCACCCCCTGAGTAATTCCTTATTCCAACATCCGGTCCAATCGACACCCTATTCACTGGATGACTCTAGTTGATAGGAGTACTACAACTCCACCTGTAGAGAGCCTCAAATGGAACCACATTCAAGGACTTCTGATACATATTACTATATGCAAACTCTACCAATGCAAAATAGTCCTCACACCTCTGTTGTTGATGCATGAAATACATCCTCGACATGTCCTCAAGAATATTGTTGACCCTCTCTATCTATCCATCTTTCTGTGGATGATAAATTCTACTCAAAGCGAACTCTATCCATAAACCTGAAAATAACTCTTTCCAAAACTTGAAAGTGAACTTGGCATCTTTGTCTTATATGTTCTTCTTAGGAATGTTAGATTGTAACAGTAAAGTGCTTCAATTGACTTGTGTCTTAGTCAAATGGATAAATTTGAATTTCCACATTAATTGGATGACTTGAGATCTAGTTAGAAGGAGTGAAATGGCCAAGCCACTTAGTTAAGTAAGCCATTTCGAGTTTGTAGGCTAGAAGTAGAGTTGTGTGTGAGTTGATTACTAAAATCTAGCAATCTACTGGAGTTATAGTTAGTGAAACTCAATTACCTAAGCTCTAGTCATGAATAGATTCAATAGGAGTTTAGTTGAGTTTTTTGTAATTGTTGTTAACTCACTAATCTCTTAGTTAAGTAGCCAATTTACTAAAAATAGCCCTAGGCACGCATGCAATTAGAATTTTCTAGTTGAGTGGAGTAAAAGGGAATAATCGTATTTATTGTTGTATATTTTTGAGTGCACAGAGTTTATGTAATGCAGGTGAGCTAACTTCCTTAGTAATTGTATAAGGAAATAGGAGGAAGTTGAAGGCCTATTTTGGCTAAGTGTTGGTTAGAGAAGGAGATTAGTATTACAATGTAGATTAAGCTTCAAGAATTGAAGCTGTCATTGTAATAGATCTATATTCTCATCTGATATAATACAAACAGAGGAGAAATGTTTTCCAATTGGGTTCCCTAGTAAAAATACTATGTTCATTGTGATTGAATGATTGCATGTTTTTATATTGTATATTTTACTTTCCCCATATTGAGTATAATAAATTTGTGTCTATTGTATTTAGTCTAAATTCATTAGAAACTGCAAATTTTGAGATATTTCCACATGGTAACAAACCGATTGAAAATTACATAGAAACTAGGCTCTAGATCAATCTCTCAAGAAAATTTTCAATAACAGATTTGTTGTGTAGGAAATTTCTTTTCTGTAGGAACACTATTTTCCAATGGATTGAGGGTTGAGTATGCATTGGAGGGAACCTCAAATTTGTGTTCTTGGAAAGAAAGGATGGAAGTTGCACTGGATGAAAATGGAGTACAAGAATACACACAAACTGATATTCCCAAACCACCAGTATCATATGCACAATAGTTGGCCTAGTGGAAGAATGACACAACAAAAATTAGGAGGATTGTCTAGAAGGAGTAATAGATCATGTGGTTTCAAATTCACATAGAAAGGAGACTCCATTTGCAATGTGGAAAGCTCTAACATATATATTCTAAAGTAGTAGTGATGCCATGAAATTCACATTGAAATATAAGATCAGGAACATTTGAATGTAGGAAAATGAAACCATTGTTAAGTACCTATCTAGATTCACTTAGGCCAGAGATGAAGATGAAGATATGAAAACATCCTCCCTAGTTATTTTGGGTCTTTACCTTCAAATTTTGTTTCTCAACTTGATACAGAATTAAGACGCTAATTCATCAACGTATCAGGTTGGATTCCCGCTTAGAGATATACCGATCTTCCTTCACTGGGTGATGGGTTTATGTTTGTAGTAGTAGAGAATGTGTGACCATATGAGATCATGAGCTTATCACTCCTTGGTCTTTTGAAGTCCTGGCACAACTATCAAGATTTAGTTAATGGAAGAGATAAGATTCCAAATTGGGAGAGACTTTGGTATGATTTGGTGCAAGAGGAGATTAGAAGAAACATTAGATACGGTGTCACATTCAGATCTCATGAGGAAGAATATTGTGCTCTAGTTGTAAAAGGAAAGAATTCCAAAGGAAAGAAGGCCCAGGGTAAGGCAGAGTCTAGAAAAAACCATAGCAAGAAGAAATACTAGAGAAATAAAATGATTTCACTGCCATAAGTATGGACACTATGCGACCAAGTGTCCACAAAAGAAATATAGTAAGGATCCTATAGCATGAGCATGAGGAGATTCTCTCACATCACAATTCAAGTTGTATTTCACCCTCATTTCTTGCGTGACAGGCACAATAAGAGGGAGTGAATGATACCTAGACTCTGGTGCTTTGTATCATATGATAGGAAATAAGGAGTTCTTTAATAGCCTAAAGGATAAGGACCTACAATTACACATAGAGCTTGGAGATGATGGAAGTTATAGTACCAAAGGATTGACACTATCACCTTTAAGAGGGACTCAAGCTCCCATATTCACCTAAAGGATGTAATGTATGTTCCTGGTATGAAAAAAAATCTAGTTTCTATAACTGTACTTAAAGGCCATGGATACAATGCGTTGTTTAGTAAGGGGAAAGTTTATCTAAAGCATGTTTCTATTGGATAAGTAAAAAAAATTGGTTTTCAAGTTAAAAAAATCTATATGCTAGAGGTATATTTTTCCATGGATGGAACTGTACCTCCAGGAGTGAGTTTGGGTGATGTAGAGCCTTAACCCCAACATTGAAAATATTTTGGAAAGGTCCATAGGAGAGTAGTAGTAGTTGTAGTATACTATTCTCATGGATCATTACCATTTCTATCAGGGTCCATAGTATGCTATAGAAGAAGGATCAATGTTAGTTGATTTACTCAAATCTTGAGTGAAGGGTAGTAGAAGTCAAAGATTTAGGACACAACTGCAGATCATAAGCACAATTGATTCAGTATTTTGGATGATTCTCATTTGTAGTTATTGCAATATCAAGAACAATAGTGAGAGGGAATGATAATTGTGTTATAGTAGATTCCTATAGGAGAGTAGGATTGGGGTTGTTCAAAAACCTTTTCTTGCTAAGAGGAAGTGTTAATATGTAGCAAGAAAAGTTTTCATTTGACTCGTTCCTTAGTCAAATGGAGAAATTCGAATTTCCACATCAGTGGGATGACTTGAATTGTAGTTAGCAGGAGTGACATGGCCATGTCACTTAATTAAGTCAACCAATTCAATTTTGTAGGCTATAAGTAGAGATGTGCATGAGTTGATTGATAAGCTATAGTAATTTATTTGAGTTATAGTTAGTTATACTCAATTATCTGAGCTCTAGTCATGAATAGATTCAGTAGGTGTTCAATTGAGTAGTTGTAACTATTTTTAACTCAATGATCTCTTAGTTAAATATTCAATTTACTAAAAATATCCCTAGTCACGCATGTGATTCGAATTTCCTAGTTGAGTGGAGGGAAAAGGCATAATTTAATTTATTGTTGTATATTGTTGAGTCTATAGAGCTTATGTAATGCAGGTGAGCCAATTTCCTCAGGAACTAGCCAAGGAAATATGAGCCTCTTATTTTTTAGAAGTAGGAATTTCACATGGAAATAGGAGGAACTTGGAGGCCCATTTTGGCTAAGTGTTGGTAAGAGAAGGAGATCAATATTACAATGCATATTGATCTTCAAGAGTTGAAGTTGTCATTGTAATAGATCTATATTCTCATATGATATAATACAAATCGTGGAATGGTTTTTCCCAGTTGGGTTCTCTAGTAAAACAATTGTGTTCATTGTGGTTGAGTAATTTCATGTGTTTCTATTGTATGTTTTCCTCTCCGCAGATTGAGTATAAGAAATTGTGTCTATTGTTTTCAGTCTGAATTCATTAGCAACTGCAAATTATGAATTATTTCTATAAGGAACACCATGCAATCTCACTATCTCCCTTATGAAAACCTGAGATAACTCATTGGATGAATTAGTAGACTTAAATACAATGAAGTGATCTATCTTAATTAACTTGTCAACCACAACCATGGTGGAATCATGCTGCTTCGATGTCCTAGGAAAACCTATAATGAAGTCCATGGAAATGACCTCCCATTTCCACTTGGGAATTAGAATCAGCTTTAATATACAACCTGGATGCTTACACTCTTATTTTACCTACTGATAATCCAAACATCTAGAAACAAAAGAAGTCATCTCCTTGTTCAAGTTCAACCAATGGTAGAACTTCTTAATAGCTATCAATGTCTTTCGATATCCCAATTGACCTAAATATGGATTGACTTGAAACTCCCTCATGATATGATTCTTCATATCACTGTCATCTAGTACAAAAATCCTATTCCCAAATATGACTAAGCCATATACTACGAGATGATACACCTAATCCCTACCAACTTTGCCATGCTACTCTAACATGTGCCTCAATAGGTCATATATGTCATCATGTTGTCCTGCCTGTATGATCCACTCCTACAAGTTTGTCCCATAAGAACTCACTAATGCAATGTGATTCATCACCACTCTTATAATGAGAGTATCTGCAACCATGTTCTCCTTTCCATTGATATACTTGAACTTGAAATCAATCTCACTGAGAGTAGACAACCATCTAGCTTTCTTGACATTCATATTAGGTTGTTCAAACAAGTATGCTAGTCCAATATGATCACTCATGAAAATAAGCCTCTTACCAAGAAGATAATGTCTCCACATATTAAAGGCATGAATTCTAACTGCCAACTCAAGATCATGAGTCACATGGTCATTTTTGTGCTCATTCTACTTCCTTGACTCATAACATACCACATGTCCTTCCTGCATAAGGACTCCACCAATTTCACTCGTGAAATCATCTATACATACCACGAAATCTTTGTATGGATTTGTAATCTTCAAGACTAGAGCATTTTCAAGAAAATGCTTCAACTCCTCAAAGCTAGTTGTACACTCCTCAAACCATTCAAACTTATTCCCTTTTCACTACAAATATGTAATACAATAGGTGATCTGTGAGATGTTCTTGATGACCCACTTGTAATAACATGCTAGCCCTATAAGCAATCTAACCTCATCCACATTCCTAGGAGGTGGCCACTCCATGATAGCTCTGATTTTTTCTAGGTCCACTGCTATACCTTCTTTGGAAACAACATGCCCCAATTAATGAACTTATGTTTGAAAGAAAATGTCGTTGCTAAGCTTGGCATATCACTGATTCTCACTCAGTAATATTAATGATGTTTCGAGGTGTTCTACATGCTCTTCCTTATTGTTGGAATATATTAATATATCATTAATGAGAACTATGAAAAACTTGTCAAGATAAGGATGCAAGACAATATTCATCAAACAAATGAAATTAGTTGGACCATTAGTAAGAAAAAATGGAACGACAACAAACTCATGATTCCCATACCCAATACGAAATGCAGTCTTGTAGATATCCTCTTCTTTGATGTGTACCTTTTGATATCCTAATCTCAAGTCAATCTTCGAGAAAACTGTATCTACCTTCAACTGGTTAAAAAAGTCATGAATCTGTGGCTAAGGATACATGTTCTTGATAGTCACCTTATTAAACTACTTTTAGTCAATGCACAACCTGTGAGTACCATAATTCTTCTTCACAAACAATACTAATGAACTCCAAGGAAATACACTTGGCCTAATGTATCCATTATCAAGAATTTACTTAATATGCAACTTCAATTTTACTAAATCTAGACTGCTCATCCTATAAGGTTCCTTTGATGCTGGTACTACTCCTAGTACCAAATCAATCAAAACTTCCACTCCCCTGTGAGGAAATAACTCTAAAATCTCTTTGGGAAATACATCCTAAAATTTCTGCAAAACTATATACCTATTCAATACTTCTACATCTTCAACATTCTTCTCCTTGTCACTAGAAACATGAACTGAAAACAATATACACCCTTTCATGCAGTTGTGATTTTCCTATATCATTGCACCCATTCTCACCAATATAGGGTTCTTCTTTTGCTATAATATTCTCTTCTCTACATGGTCATACAAACACTTAATAGACTTCTCATAACAATCTACCTTAGTCCTAATACCTTTTATATGATTCACACCTTCCCACCAAATGTATGCCTTTCCATTGAGACTAAAAATAACTATCTTGGCCTTCATGTTCTTTGTATAATATTGTAGCTCGAAGAACTTCTTCATCCCAATCAATCATGCTTCCACATCCTCTGGTTTCTTCAAATCTCCATCAATTGTAGGAGGCTTGGCTTTCTTGAACACATCTAGAAAGTATTTTAGGTTTTAACCCCATACAAAAATTTCCTACATACAGATTCTAAAAACAGAAAATAAACAATGGTGAGAGCATAAAACATAAAACATATACAAACAAATATTTTATCATGGATCCCAAAACTGGGACTACTAGATTGATTTTTCATTATGTTTCTTTCAATGTTACAATACATATATATGCATGCCAATGCATCCATAAATCCCAATCTATTAACCCTGGATTATAACATAACCATAGTTCCCTTGACCGGATCTACAAAATACCATGGGAAAAAAACATCATACCCAACACCATGTGAAAAATCCATGCACAAAACCATAGGTAGTTCTGCCCACCTAATATAGGGTCCAAAAACATTTTACCGGGCCACTGCCCCGACCCCATCCAAGGGGATACTGCCCCCCTGCTTACCCCCGACAAGGGTTCTACCCACCTCCCCGTGAACCCTTGGCAGCGCGCCATGCAACGTACATGGTGGTATACCTCCCCCCTTGCATGGGGTATTCGTGGAATTAATATAACACAACCCAAGTATCCCCTCTCACTCCTCCTATAAGGATGATAACAATGATGACCATGATGTCTATCTAAACTAGAACTAGAATAGAACCCATAACCACTACCTCTCATACTAGGTGTATCCAACCATCTCTCACCTTTGATCATATCATCCCTATTCAACCTTTTCCCTCCATGAGACCTGCTACCATATACCTGATTAGTCCTTTCCTCCTGCCCATAACTGATCCATGGTTTTCCTACTCTCTACAAATCAGATAAAATCTAAACGATCATTGCATTGACCTTGAATTTATTTTATTGAGCTCTAGAAATCCTTTCTTGTGACCAAATTACCCTACCATTATCCATCTTACAACCTCTGATTTATGCCTTCAGACTTCTCAAGGGATATGTTATGTCAGGAGAATACTCTTCCCCATGCTACTTAACTAATTTATAAGGAGAGTCACATGAAATGTAATCCACCATTCAGATTATCATCTTTGATCTTATTCTTCCAGCAAAAATACCATGCTAGATAAACCAAATATAAATATAATCAAACATACCATGGTGAAGTTTAGGGGAGGCTATCTCGTATGCACAATCTGTCCATATTAGCATGAAATACATGTATATACACATAATAACACATCTTATCAACCTATCGACATCATATCAATAATCATGAATGATGCCACAAACTGTAACATTGACTATATACATGACAACCATAGCCACTACCATGTATGCACATGACTAACGTTCATGCATAAAAGTCACACCTTGCCCATTGAGTTTAAGTGTTGAACCTAATAAGCTTAGGTACCAATCTATCACATGCCATGCCACATTTACGCACTTTTACAAGTGCTCTTCGGTAAAGGTGAATTGATTTTCCACCATAACATGACAAGACCTCCTAGTTCTAGTTAAGGAAGTGAGACCTACAAATTGACCACAAATTGGCGACGTACAAGGACTACATATCACCTAGGTGCTAAAGAAACACCTCTGGTGGTCAATCCCTAAGCTAGAACATTGTTTCAGTGACCTAGACCTATAATTGCACCCTTGACACAGTCTGCATGTGGTTGTGAGTGTTTAACTATGCTCACAAGCCTTGCTCTATGCGATTATTACCCCAGATTTCTAGTTTTGTGCCTGCGGTCCTGTGATCTGAGTCACTTTTCTAGGCTACTCTCTAGACCACTACCTAGAACTTCCTGTAACTTTCTAAAACCATATTTTACATAACTAAAATTATAATAATTCGAACTTGAATCCAGAACTTGACCTAGACTGAGTATAACACACTAGACATTTCATCAAACATATGGTAAACATGTGAGTTAGAGGTCATGAATGCATATCTGAGTGTAAATCTCTGCACTTTAGCTGAAAATCATCGAGAAGGTCTAATTCACTCTCATGTAGCTACACCAACACTTGTTATCCCATGCATTCATCAACCATTCATTAGCTTATCAAAGCATAATAATGGACATATCTAGAGCACATCTTAAATCATGCTTATAACGAACATATAAACAAAATATTAGCTGTGAAAGAATAAAAATCAAGAAAAATAACATCTGAACAAATTCTCATAGAGTACATTAGGAAAATATTTCTTATTAACATATGTAAAAGACAATGAATTCGTGGACTTTCATGTATCACCTAACCATAGATTGAGCCAAACCAAATCTTTCCTTCAACCAATCACCCGCATGCCATATTCAAAACATGAATTTAGGATCTCATGGGACAAATATAGACATAAACAACCAAGGGAATCTAGACATTCAACCTCCTCCACCCTCAACTATCATGATATCACCTAAAATAGTCCTAAGATCACAAAACTAAACCAAGCTTAAATCCCTGAAAATTTCTTCGCCGTACCTTGAGGAATTTGTTTGTCTCCACCCACCCGTCAGTGGATTCCTAGAGAAAACCATCCCCACCCCCAACTCTTGAGAATTTTCTGAGACCACCTCACCTGGTTCCAAAAACATTCAACAATCCAAATCTCAACAAAGAATAAATTCTATCACACCATATTTATCCAGGAAATGAAAAGGAAAGGATGAAACCACTATCAAGCCTAGAAACACGCATACTAAGGACAACAAATGAACCAAATAAACACATTCACGTACCATGCATTCACACCTCATATAGGAAATCACGCATCCAACGTGTTACCTACAAAATCCTCATGTTGAAGCTACTGATCCAACCTTCTCCTTGCTTTTCTTGCTTGTCCTTTTCATTCTTTTCCTTTGTTTCTTGGTTTCTCCTCTTGGTGTTCTCTCTCTCTGAAACTAATTCAAAAACCAAACTAACCAAAGATAAACCAACAAAATTTGTGAATTGATCTCCATAAGCCTTTTTATTATTGATATCTCTTTTTTCTTCATTTTCGTTAATTTTCCTTCTAATTTCCTTAGCATGCAAATTTGTGTGCCTACACCTTCATTCTCTCCTATTTTTCTTTATTTATCATAAACAAAATTTCAATTAATTTCTATTTTCCTTTAATGTCTTTGCGAATTTTCTTATAATAAATTGAAAGTGATGTCCACTATAGTGTTTTGCCCAACATTCAAATTGGAATATTTGTTCCATGACCTTGGTCTTTTTTTCCCTTTATTAACCTTTATTACATGAAATTTTAACTTGAAGTTGTTACAAAATGAAAGCAAGGAAGTGCAAGGACATAGTTGGATCAATAACTACAATAGGGATACTTTGCAGGTAATAGGTTTCATGTGTGATTTCCTTACTCATTTTTGGATGCATGGTATATACATGTGATTCCTTGGTTATTTGTTGTCATTGGCATGGATATTTGCATGGATTCACAATGGTTTCATCATTTCCTTGCCATTTCCTAGATAGCCATGGTGTTGTGGGTTTCCTACTTGTTTTTTTGATTGGTGCCTAGATTCGATATGGATGTGGGTTGGAACAAATGCTCTGGAATCCTTGGAACAATTTGGGTTGATTTATAAGTTCTTGGAGACGTAGGTTGGGAAAACACTCTGGAGCCCTTGATGGGTTGAGTTACTAATCCCTATAGCCACATTTGGAACAAAGACTATTGAGTTCTTGAAGGATGTGGGTTGAGTAACTTGTTCTTGGATCCCTATACAACTTAGGTAGAGACCAATCAGGTTGATGTTAGTGATTTATGGACCATAGAGGTCGAATCACTGTGGTTGAGGGTTGAGGTGGTTTGGCCTCTATAATCCTTGGTTTGGTTTTGATTTGGTTTAATCCATGAGATCCCACATCCATGCTTGGAATATGGCATAGGGGTGATTAGATGAAAGAGAGATTTTGCATAGCCTAATCTATGGTCGGGTGGTACATGGAAGGCCCTAACTTGGTTGGATTTTTCCTAGATTAATAAGAGCTATTTTTCTATTGTGATTTATGATCACTTCTATCGGTTATCATGTTGACATTATCGCTTATTTTACATGGTTTTTATGCTGGTTATTTGTTGGGTATATTTTGGTTGTATGATGTATTCTATCTATGGCTCTTGACATGTTTTGATAATTATTTGAATTGTTGATGAACGCATGGCCTAAAAAGTGTTATTCCAACTAGCTAGAGAGGGCTTGGAGCCTTCATGGCATTTCTCAGATGAAGTTTGCATTTTATGATTAGATATGCATTCATGACATGTAGATTACATGTTTACCATATGTTTGAGAAAATTTCTATCATGGATTAGGCCTGTCTAGGTAAATTTCTTGCTTGATCTTGAATGGTTAGCATTGTTAGCATCCTTTATATGCTCCTCGAAAGTTACAGACAGTTCTAGGAAGTGGTTTGGAGGCTAGCCTAGAAAAGTGACTTAGATCCTGGAACCACATGCATAGAACTGGAGGATTTGGGTCATAATTGCATGGATACAATCATGTGAGTGTGGTTATAGGTTTCCATCGCATGGATGTAGTGTCAAGGGTGCGATTATGGATCTAGGTCAGAGAAAAAGGGTTCCAATTCAAGTATTGATCACCTGGAGTGGTTTTCCATCTTGTGAGTGATTTGTAGTCTTTGTGGGATGTCAGTAAGTGTTAAGTTTGTAAGTCCCACTTCCTTACCTAGAACTTGAAGGTCGGGTCATGTCATAGTGACACTTGTTTCAAATTGACACTTGAAAGCTTGCGAATTTTGGTAAATGTGGGAGGAGATATTTACACACTCATATAGATAAGTATTACTTTAGTTTTCTTACCTCCTTTTGTGTTATGAATTTATGAATTATGAATCAAAATTCTTAAAAATAGAATGGTTATGGATAGGATACTTATCTTAAATACGTGGTTATCATATGCTTGTATATCTATTGGATGTTGTAGGTGTATTCTGAGTAAATACAACCGTTGGGAGACATTTTATAATAGAGGAATAATTATGGGACATGAAGTGTAGACTAGTGAAGACAATAAACCTAATAGTAGGTGGTTACTACTAAAGACAAGGAACATTGAGTGCAATGTTATTCTAGGGGGGCAGGGATGTAACACCCCTCCAGTTCTGCCCTTGAATGATTAATGTGATAATATTTGTAGAAGGAAAGAGTGCCTATATAATGGGCCTTAGGACCGTAATATTTAGGTTGGTAAGATGAGTTATAGTATGTGGCTTGCATGCCCATGTAGAGACCTTAGATATATTTTACGGTCATTGTACTCCGGTATATATTTCGTTATGGTTGTGAGGCTAGGGCTCTTGGATTGTAAATATGATGTGAATGTTGCATATATTTAACAAAGTTACCAATCAAACGAGAATGATTACCTTAAAACTAGAACTCTAGACAAGAAAACGCCCAAAAAACAGGAAAAACAACCCAAAAATAAAAACTGTGTATGCCAAAATAATGTTTTTTTTTAAAGGTAATTTTTCAACAATTTTTTTGAAATGGTAGTAAAAATCATTTTTGTTTGTGAAAAAAAAGTGAAAAAACACCCTGAAAATGAAGCGTGATGATGCTAAAAACAAATAAAAATAAAAATTAGTGTACAATTTCAACACTTTTTAGGAATGGCATTAAAGATAAAATATCATGACCTTGAAAAACCATAAAATTCCAACAATTTTTGGGCATGACGTTAAAGATAAAGTATCATGTCCTTGAAAAGCCTTCAAATTCCAACAATTTCCATCCATGTCGTTAAACATAAAATATCATGATTCTAAAAAATCTAAAAATTCTATTTGTTTTCAACCATAAAAATAAAGATAAAATGTCACAACTCAAAAAAAAAACTTACAATTTTGACAAATTTTCAACCATGGAATTAAACACCTAAGTTGTCAACATATTTCAACCATGACATTATAGAAAAATTATACTCCTAATTTTTTTTAAATGAACACCTAAATGAAAGAGTCATTATTCCAAGAGTAATTTTTATTTTAAAGGTTAAAAGTATAGCTCTTTTCAAATCTTAGCCTAACACAACTTATCCCATTGCAACAAAGACCTAAAAATAAACCATTAAAACTAAGTATCCCATTTTAATGAGACTTTAAAATTGCAACATTTTATTAAACTATAGTATACCAAATGATAACAATAATAATATCATCATAATATCACAGTATAATTAAAAAAACTCAACATTAATTTCTAATTTTTTTTACTTTTAATCAAAATATGAACATTAGTATATTGAATTAAACATAAATTATTTCTATAATTTATTGTTGCATTATGGATTTTCTAAACAAATGAATTCTCCATAATTAAAAAAATATAGTCCAATAAACATAGAAACGACTCATAACTTCATGTAAGATCATATGAAAGTTAAAATCTTTATTTCAAGTTACCATGAAAACATCATTTACATAAATTGTCTTAGACAATTATTGAAAATCACTCATAGGTTCTGGCACACCATAAAAATCTATAACATCTTCAGATGAATGACTTGATACAAATGAAGATGACCCAATATTTTTCTCTTTCATCATCTAGTTCCCCATATGATTCAACATCCATGCCCACCATTTGAGGTTTCAAAAGTCTTCTAGATCTATGACTGGGCTCAATAGACTCTCATCTTAACATTGTTTCTTATAGTAGAAACCTCTTCAAGATATCTATTGTCCTGAAGTAAAGAGTTCCTCTATTTTCTAAACTAAAGCCACAAACAAGTATGTCTACATCCTCCAATTTTAAGAGTTCTTTGCAGCAACATTTTATATTTGTACCCTTTCTTTTTCTCTTTCTTCCAATTTGTTTATCAACTAACATCTCTGGATTGTACACGCCATTTAATGGGTGGGTATTTATGGAAAACCAATGTACTTCAATAGCTATAACCTCTTCATTTTTTTAATGAACTTTATAACGTTGGAAACTCAGAATGGATATCCTTGTGGATCTCCATCTTCTAACACTACAATCATGCAACCCTCCTTAACATCTTGCATAAAACCCCTGTAAAAGTCCTCCATGGCTTCATGTTGTGCATGTGATCTTCTAGAACCAATATACATTTCACTTTCATCTACCCATGGAGAATTAATAGTACCTTGAGATTGTTGTTTTTCAACATTTTTCTTTCCTTGTGTTCGTTCAGCATATCTTGTGGCCAAACAAATGGAGTCTTCAAAAAAATATCTTCATTTATTGATCTTGAAATGACATTACATTGATTATTGGAAAAAGACCCCAACCAATCTAAATCAGCAACATCAAATTACTCATATGTATCTCTAATAGATTTTTTAATTTCTTCCAAGCATTCAAAATAATTTATATCTCTCTTTTTCCTCTATGCATTATGGAGTTCAAAAACTAATTGTAATAACAATATATTTGATGCAAATATCATATAATCTGGAATGAACTTCAAAAATGCTAAACCTAATGACAACCCCCATTCTACATTAGTTGAATAGTTCTTTCCCCATATAAGTGTCTTCCCACCAATTGTGTTGATAAGAAATTGATGTTGGAAGCTAATGTCATTAAGTTATTCAATGCATTTATCCTCACCATGTGATCCCATAATAAATTTTCATATGTCAATAGTTTCTTCTAACACATAAAAAAATAGGCTTTGGAATTTATGATTTCATAATACATTCAATTACTGATGGAAGGATCCCAACATCCTTCCTCAATGTTACTAAAAAATGATTCGACATCTAATCAATATAGTCGTGATTGTGTCCAAAAAGAAGGAAACCAACCTTTACCTTTTGAAAATTTCCCCATTTGATTAGCTTGTTTAGAGATGCAAAAACAATTTGTTTTTGGTTTTTATGACTAATGTTGTCTAATTGCAAATACAAAACTTCCAGAAGATTACCAGACCAATGAGAAAGCACATCATGAATTATGGTTATGGTCATATTTGCATCATTATGAATTTTTGGATCTCTGAAGTAAACCATTGGCAACATTTTTCCATTAAAGACAATACAACCAACCAAGTGAAATTGAATAAAAAATTCCTCGTGGAATTTTTTTGGTGTGAGGAAAAAATGTGGTAGAAGTGTTTTCTTCTTGTCCACAACCATCGATTATCAAACCCAAATATTTATTAGGATTATCATAACACTTCTTTCAATGCTTATAAAAAAATTTCCTCTCACTTGTTTTCTAATTGCAATGCTCTTGAAGTTTTTTGACAATGGAATCTGCAAATGACATAAAAGAAAACTACTAATAAATATATTTTCATAGTTGAAAACTATCCAATTTTGAAAATTAATGTTATGAATGCATACCTCTTTTCACCCCTTGACATTTACCCCTTTTGATTTAAGAGAATCACATGTACTGTAAACCCCCACTCTTGTCTTCTTAGGAACATGAACATTGTTAATTTTTTTCTTCCATATCCTCATAAAATATGAATATGTAATAAAATTATTATCTCCTTCAGCACCCTCTTATATTCTTTGTATAAGTTGTATATTTCTCGTCTTGAGAAATTATTTGGAATAAGTATTGTGTCTTTATTTGGCATACACTCTCCATGCTTTGAAAATAATTCTTGCGTCCATGACATTGAAGTATTTTCTAATTTCCCAATCTCTCATCTATGACGTACTTATGAGTAAATTTGGGATGTTTTTCCAATATTGTTTGGATTCTTGACAGGAAAAAAATTACCAATTGAATAAAACATTTTGAAAACCTTTCTACAAAGCAATAAATTCCCAATATGATAATTATAGCCTGCCATTGTATATTGCATGCAACCCACTAAATATAAATTTTGCATGTCTTTATTCATTGAAAAATATCTCTTCCTTTTCTCCAATGCAAACTTGAAATCCATACGTTTCAAGAAATCCTTTTGACAACATTCACTTGAAATTAGATCATTGATAGAACTTATTCTCATGAGATATTCTGTCCTACCCCTTATATAACTGGAATATCTTGGATCGATATGAAAATCCCTATTCCTACTCTTAGATATATTATTTGCTTACACCATCTCCATCATTTAATTATCCTCTCTAGAAGCATTTTCATCATCATTAGGAGGAATATTATCCTAACTATGATCATTATGAACATAGTTAGAAAATTCATCACCATCATTTCTTGGAAAATATTCATTACTATCCTCAGTTGAAGGAAATTCTTCACTACCATCATTCACATTTTTTAAATCCCGACTCAGACGAAATTATTCACAATATTCATCCGTGCTTTTTAAATCCTCACTTAGAGGAATTTCATCATCATCTTTTCTGCCCTTCAAATCATTGCTTGGAGGAAATAATTCACCATCCTCATATTTTCTTTTGAAATCCCCCCTCAGAGGAAATTCATCATCACCATGACTTCCTTTGAAATACTCACTCATAGAAAATGCATTATGCACATTTGTGACTCTAAATTTATCATTTAAAGGAAATTCTTCATCCCCCCCTTCATCACTTGTGCTCTCATAATCCTTAGGATTAGGACTAAGTGGAAAATTTCAGACTCTATTCATACTAATATTATCGTTTGCAAAAAATTCTTCATCCTCCCTTTTGTCAATGGTGCTTTCATAATCCTTAGGATTAGGACTAAGTGGAAAATTTGACTCTCTATTTACTAGAAATTATTCATCCTTCCCTTTGCAGTGGTGCTCTCATAATCCTTAGAATTGGGACTAAGTGGAAAATTTGACTCTTTATTTACTGGAAATTCTTCATTCTTCCCCTCCCCTTCGTAAGTGGTGCTCTCATAATTCTTAGGATCAGGACTAAGTGAAAAATTTGAGTCTCTATTTATTGGAAATTATTCATCCTCCCCTTCATTAGTGGTGCTGTCATAATCCTTAGGATTAGGATTAAGTGGAAAATTTGACTCTCTATTTACTGAAAATTCTTCATCCTACCCTTTGTCGGTGATGCTCTCATAATCCTTAGGATTACGACTAATTGAATTTTTGACTCTCTATTTACTAGAAATTATTCATCCTGCCTTTCATCGGTATTACTCTCATAATCCTTAGGATTAAGACTAAGTGGAAAATTTGACTCTCTATTCATAGTGAAAGAATTCATGTTATATTCACCATATGAATAGAGTTGCTAAGTGAGAAATATATTAATGCTCCAGAAAGAGAAACTTAACTATCATAGGAATCCATGACTTTCAAACATAAGATGTTGAATAATACAAATGCACTGGCTCCCATTGACAATTTACAACTTAGAGAATGAAAATTTCCCTCCAAATTTCCCCCCCAAAAAGTTTTGCCGAAAGTTTTCACTCCAAAGTTTCCCCCACAAAACCTCTCACTGAAAATTTTCCCTCCAAAAATTTCATTTGAAATATTTCCCTCTAAAATTTAGAAAACATTCTATTGAGATTTTCTCTTCAAAATTTTGACCCTACTTTATATTCAAATTTTCCACACAAAATTTCCTTTAATTCATTCCTTCGAAATTAAAATAAATTCTTTTACTTAAATTTTCTAACATTAACTAGGTAATTAAGTTAATTTTTATAATTAATATTTTATTTTTTAATCCCACATTGAATACAAGTTAATCTAAACCTATAATATTACTGTCTACTAATTTTTCTTAATTTTAATTTTAAGCTCACCATCTTCACTATATAATAACTTTCATTGTTTCTATTGCTCACATCACATCAAGTTTTCTAGGTTTCGCTAAAAATCTTGGAGCGACTTTGTGAAGGAGATGCATTGTTATTGATAAGATACTCAACGCTAATTTTTTACATTTGAAAGGTCAATTTTTCTTATATTTAATGAGGAATTTGGGGAAAACGTGTTGTTTTATTGTTTTAATCCTTCAAAACTATTGTTTTACTGTTTTTCTTGTTTTTTGAAGAATTGTTTTAATATCGTATTTTAGGAGAAAACCCACATTAAAAAAATCCTTTTTTTTAGATTTTTGTATGGAAAAAGACGAAAAAAACTCATATTTGTAGGATTTTTAGGAGAAAAAATAATAAAAATAATATTTTTTAGTGATTTGAAATGGAAAATCCAATGTTCAACTTTTGTTTTTGGAAAAAAATTGTTTTATTTTTTTTTAAATTTGTCTTGGGGGGCTTTTCAAATACCCACAGGTTCAAATACCCCTAAGGTGACCAATTTACAACAAGGAGGATAGGTCATAAAGTGCTAAAGGCTTCTTAGTAGTTACATATCAAGCGGGTTGCTCGGTTCCTCCAACATAGAAAAGAAAAAACATATTCCTTAAAAAAAAATTACATTTATTAAAAAGATAGAATTTATATTTCAAATAAAAAAAATAAAAAAAAATGTGGCACATGGGCGGAACCGTGGCCTTTCGGCCCTTGGCTAGGTAGTCGGTCTATTCCCAGAATTGTCCCTTCACCCATCCTGGGGCCAAAAGGTCACAAGTGGGCTTGGGTTAGGCCTCCGGTGACACTTTTGCCCCCCTAATGGGTGGATGGGCTAATTCTTGGAATCGACCCCTCCACCCGACAAGGGATCGAAGGCGCATGGGTGGCTTGGCCACGTGTGCTTGTGAGCGTTTGACCCCCCACTCGGCGTGCCTAGCCAAGTCACTCGTGGTCCTTCACCCCCCTGCTCGGTGGAAGGGCCAATTCCGACAGGGGGCTAAAAGGTCACGAGTAAGCCCGCCCAAGCACAACTTTTTATAATTTTTTTGTTTTAAACTTTGTTTTATTATTTTTTTTTATTTCAATTTTAAAATTAAAATTTCAATGTTTGTTTTTCTAATTTTTATTTTTAAAATTTTTAAAATATATTTGAAATTGTTTTTTAATTAAAAAATATAGTTTCTATATTTGTTTTTGTTGTTTTCTTTTTTATATTTGGAGTGTTTTTTTTATATAAGGATGATGGCATCAAAGAAGGCCTCTGTGAGTGTTTCTCGAATAAGAGAAACAATTACATTATTTAACATTGTTGTTGGACCCTCTATGAATAGTGTTGAACGAAGTCAGACTGAGACACATAATAAAAGTCAAGCAACTGGCCCCTCAAATACATTCAAGATTATTTTAGAATGGAATAATGCATGAGAAACAAATAAAACAAAATTTACATGGCATGTTAAAGATATAAAAAGTGATGAAGGTGTGCATATCTATCTATATTGTGGTATGATTATTTATGTTGAAAATTATGAGGTGATGGGAAAAGTACAAGACATGTTTGGTGCCGAATACAAATATTTTTTATGTTCTTACAAAAGTTCACAAGACATGTGATCAGGTTAGATATAATCCCTTAAATGTCAACAATGACACATATGAAGAATCTACAAAGTTGTGTGTAGAAGTCGCACTCAACATTGCAAATAACATTGTAACTCTGCTTATTTATATTTATGTGTTATGCATTATTGTAAGTATCAATATATTTTTTATAACTTAGTTATCATTGACATCTTATATTTTGTTTGATAAGATTTTTATAAGAGTATTTCAATTATGTTAGAGGGTATTTGTTATCTAGAGACAAATATTATCAATATGATCAACAATTTCCACATAGAGACAAAAGAAGAAAGGAGAAAGAAGCAAAGAAAATTAGTTCATGAAACTACAAGAGTGCATACAAGGGATCAACAAAGAATGGATAAAGTGGATTAATATAGTAAAGATCGACATGTTATTTTTGTAGATGTGGAAGTTGAAGCTAAAGAATATGTTGCCACTAGTGAGAATGAGATTAGAACTATTGTTGAAAAGGAGAAAAGCTATAAAAGACCAAAAGGAAAAATTCCCACATGTGTCTCTCTTCCAATTCATGATGAGGATATTGCTTCTTTAGAAGAAAATATGTTAACCAATAATAGGAAAAAATCAAAAGTTGGTCAATCTGAAAAAGGCATGGGCACCAGTGAAGATCAGAGTGAAAGCTCTTAAGGAAATAGGGAAATCATAACATTGGGTGTTAATTCAGAGGATGGAATTATTAAAAGAAAACAACATGTCATTCAAAATTAGTTGATGAAGAAAAACTTAATTAATGACGGCCAAAATTTCAGCTTAATGTTATCCAAATCTATAATCCATATGAAGGATAATCTAAATATCAAATTAGAAAGCCACACCTCCTACATGTCTATAACTTGAAAACATTGATTAGGTACAATCCATATGCACATGTCATTGATTATGTGGTTCTTGTTGATCCAATTCAAGTTCCCAACAAAGAGTCATTTTATGGGTCAAGATGTTTTAAATACATGTATTATGTAACTAGGGTAGCCATTCTACAGAGGCTAGAAAACAATTAATGGAGGAATACCACAATAACTCACTTTTTCAAATAGTGAAATGTATCATTTATGTTGGTTTAACATAAACAAAAGAAAAGTTATTGGCATGGGATCATAATACAGATAATGAGTATAGGATGTCTATGACTTTCATCCAAAGGGTTAGATTTATTCATAGTGAATTTAAAAAGAATGTGGTGGGGATAAAGAAAAAGTCAACCTAAGCTTTTATAAGGAATGGTGTATGGAAGTATGTTATCAAATTGAGGAAAAAATCAATTCAAAAGGTGGGAATGTAATTTGAAATATATTCAGAGGTATGGATAACATTTTCTAATTTCCATTTAGAATTGGGGAGATATGGGATTTGATTGACGATATTTTCAACATGTGGGAGAATATTTCCATAGAGAATAAGAAAGTTAAAAACTCAAGCCTTCATATGTACCAACAGTAAGACAGATCCTAAAATCAAGCATATTCCAGATGATATGAATATCACACCTTGGAGAACAATGGAAGGAGTGAAGGATGATAGACTAGTCTAATCAATATTATCTCGTGTGAATTCAAGTGAATTCTGATTGGATGAAACATGTGAGGAATTTTAAAAGTAAGTTTTTTGAATTATTTTGGGATTATAATTTTCTTTCAAATTTAACATATTGTTGTTGGTAGTATTTTTTATATATATCACTATATTAAAAAATTTTACTTCAATTATTCATTATAAGGTTTATATGGAAATACAATAACATATGGTTAGGATCTTGAATGAAAAGAATTGGGATGATGTTGTACGCAACTACCCAGATTCAAGTTCTACAACAACACTTAAAGATTTTTATCTTGCATTCAAAAAGGTATGTTGATTATATTCATTTTATTCATATGTAATCTAGTTTTATTTTATTAATTATACATATATTTGTTTATTTTATTAACGATGTTGAAGGAGGATCGAGATGGAGTACCAAATAGTTTCAAAATATTTATTGAAAAAACTAGGTTGGAAAGGTTGAGAAAGAAGCACCTTAAGAATGAACTTGATCCTCATCTTAATCATTTCATTTGGAATGGGATTGTTATGAAACCATCTCACAAAAAGATAGAAAATATAGATGAACACCTTAGAAATAAGCCTCTTCGAGGGGGAAACCTCCTTTACATTACACAAATGAAGAATTCTTGGATGATACAAATGACAAGACCTCCTTTCTATATATAGTAGTCTAAGGGGTCATAATATAATTAGACCTGACATAACAATAATAATGTAAGGGCACAATAATAAACATAGTGGTCTTCTATGGGGCACAATAATAACAATATGGGGACTAAATGGGCACAAAAATATAATAAGGGGCTTGTGCTAATAACAATAAGGGGTTACACTAGTAGTATAGGGACCTAACATGCCCCTCTACTTAAAAAAGTGTTGTCCTCAATGCTTCAGTAGTTCTTGATGCTTCTATATGAATTCTTGACCTCCCATGTGGAATCTTCAGCGGGTAAGTTCTTCCACTAGATGAGATACTCTGAAATTGATCTATTTTGTGGCTTTCGATTTCTCAGTTCTCTGACTACTTCATGTTCCAATATGATTTTTCCTTCGTTGTCAAGTTCTCGGAATACTGTTTGAACTAGGATCTTCTGCAACTTTTGAATGATTTCCCACTCCTTTGGGCATATGGATATATGTAGGGCCTGATGTTTGGAGGAACACTTTGTGGAATCCAATGAATAGCATGATCATGATCACTAATACATGGGAGGCCTTTGGGAGTATCAAATACCTTGGAATGATTTTCCAAAATGTTTTGGAGATCTAGAGAAATACATGATTTTGATGTGGGATCCTGTAGTGAACATAATTGTGTAAGTACACCCCATTGTTCTTTATTTAGAAGCTTTGCCATGCTATTATAGTTGATTATATTTCCAGGTTTTCCTTTGATACCCATCAATTGAACTTCTTTTCCTTCCCAAAAAAATTTCAAGAAAATTTCAAGAAAATTAAAAGCTATCGTACCCAAATATTGTAGCCATTGTACTCCTAGTAAAACATGAGCACCACCCATTGGAATGAAAAGCATTGAGCTATTCAATATAGATTCTCCCATGGATATCTTGATATTATGGTACTTTCCATAGCAATGTATGGTTCTTCCACTTGCAACCATCAGTTGACACTCCGGTGTTGGATATAGGAAGCAATTCAGTTCCTTGGCTATCTTACAATCAATAAAATTATGGGTACTGGTCAAATCAATCAACACTCTTACCTTTTTCTTCTTGATATGTCCTTCTATCTTGATAGTTTTAGGAGTCATAATTTCTTCCAATGCATTACAAGATATGGTCGGATTGATTTCTTGAGACTCGATGTGATCTTTCAATTCATGAACATTTTTCTTCTTAATATGTCCTTCTATATTGATAGTTTGAGGAGTGGAAATTACGTCCAATGCATTACAAGATATGGTCAGATTCATTTCTTCTTTCTCGATGTGATCTTTCACTTCTTGTACTTTTTTCTTCTTGATATGTCCTTCTATCTTAAGAGTTTTAGGAGTGGTAATTCTTTCCAATGCTTTACAAGATATGGTCGGATTCATTTCTTCTTTCTCTGGGGTTGGTTCATGGTGTATATACTCTTCTTTTGACATTTCTTAATCCTTTTCTTCCTCCTCTCCACAATAAATGTAAAATAATTTCTTCTCAGCACACTTATGACCTTTAATGTATTTGTTATCACAATTGTAACAAAGCCCTTTTTCTCTTTCTTCTTCCAATTGTTGTGGTGTAACCCTTGTAGATTTCGGAAGGCTAGGAGAAACAACACTTCCATCTTTATAGTTGTGAGGGGTAGACTTCCTTGTTGCCATAATTTTCCTTTCCACTTTGTAAAAAAGCCATTTTTCTCTTTTTTCTGCCAATTGTTGTGGTGTTGCTCTAAAGAAGGTGTTTCTCTTTGTATCCTCATAATGTGCTATCATTTCCTCCGTGAAAATTGACCACATAACAAGTTGTTTACGAGAACAAAGCCCTTGTACCATAAAAATTGATCCAGTTCTAAATATGAAGATGAAATACATACCTTTTGTAATAGTGGTACACAATGTAGAACAAAATATTGCTCCTTCCGTAGTATCCAGTTTACCAGATCCTTTCCATCAAACTTCCTCATATCGCCTTTTCTTGATTTCAGGAGCTCGATCTTGAGACTAGTGTAACTCTGTACTTTTAGATCTCAAAGTTCTGAAATTGTCTCCTACAGTAGCCCTTAGAGTCCTTTTTCTAACCCCACAAGTCTGATTAGAATTTGATTCTCCAAGAAAGAGTTATGCCCAATCTCCTAAGATGACCTGATTACATAATGTTTTGGTAGATAAAACTTGTACGACGTGCGACATGTCAATGTTTCGACCTTCGAATGTGAAAAATATTCATAGAAAACTACATTCCATCCTCTTTGTGTAACTGCTTATGAAATTTCAATTTGCTGCTCAGAGAGAAAGTTATGACAATTTTCCCAAGGTCACTTGTTTAGGATGTAATTCAGGAGTCTGCAAAAACCTTAACTTCCTCAGATCATCTATCCAAAAATATAGCGAGACAGGATCTGAAATTCAGACTTGAGATTCAAAACGCTCTTCTCAAATGGGTTTTCTCTTTAGCTTTTGAAACTTCATAGCAAAAAGGTTATAGCAAAAATATGACGATGTCATCTTTTAGATGAAATTCTAGAGCTTGCAAAAAGCCTAACTTCCTCCTATCATATTTCTGACAATATAGCGAGACAAGATCTAAAATTTGGACCCAAGGTTTAGCACAAGTTCATCTCAAATGGGTTTTTTTCACTTCTGAAACATTGCAGAACAAAAGTTTTAGTGAAAATGCCATGATGTTCTGTTTGGAGCAACAAAACCCTATAATCCAAAGCTCTGAGACCAAATGTTATGAAACTAGCTCACAAAATTATAGAAAAGATAGATGAATGGCTTAGAAATAAGCCTCTTCGAGGGGGAAACCTACTTTACATTACACAAATGAACAATTCTTGGATGATACAAATGACAAGACCTCCTTTCTATATATAGTAGTCTAAGTGGTCATAATATAATCAGAGCTGACATAACAATAATAATGTAAGGGCACAATAAAAACAATAGTAGGCTTCTATGGGGCACAATAATAACAATATGGGGACTACATGGGCACGTCAATATAATAAGGGGGTTTTACTAATAACAATAAGGGGTTACACTAATAATATATGGGCATAACAGGGATTAACACTATCCAATATCAAATAATACAAGGTGATTTTGAAGGAATTACAAAACTCATACCTAAAAGGTAATATGCACTAGTTATTGTACATATTCCTCACAGTTTTAATTTCCCAAACATTGGATATGATAGTAAGCCTTATAGTTATCGAGATTTTAATAAAGTGGTTACGGGATTTCAAGAAGTAACACAATCACCACTTTGGAGATTTGTGATATTTCATTTAGACACATAATTTATAATGTTATTATCAAACTTTATGAAAACTCAAACTCAAGGATGCAGCTTACAAGGTAAGACATTGCAATTGTATGTTTGATTAATGTTAAAAAAAATTATTTATGTACAAGTTAATTGAACTTTTATTATTTCATGTTATAGGAAAAAGCCAAATCTTATCGGTTGCGGAGATCACCCAATTCTAAGTTATTGTGAGTTCATCCATGTTGAATGTTGGACAAAATATGATAGTTATATGCTTATTCTTCTGAATCGAGTAGATGGAAAGAGTCATAGCCAATTATTGGTTCAAGATGTTGTCGTAAGAAAAATAACATATGAGGAGAAAGATGCAAAATGAGAGATAGTTAACATTTATAAAAAACCATAGGCATTGATTAACTATCTTATAGATTTATGTTCAAATGAAGGAGATTGGGGTTTGTATGTATTCTCAGGTTCAAGTAAGTTTTATTATATAAAATATAATTTCAATATTTTCTTTTTTAATTTTATGTGTTTATACTAATTTACTTAATTAATTATTTTGTACTTGATGATTAGGTACAACACTTAGAGCATGTTTCCTACAAAAAGGAATAAATTGCATTTCCACTAAAAAGGATTCACTACAATGTAGCTTTATTCACTAAGGAATTAATGCTATTAAATTTCCTCCACATGCAATGCAAGAAGTTATTTTGAGGAAAGAGTATTTTAATGAATAACATGTAGAAAAAAAGGCAAAGGAGACTCAACCACCATTAGATGGAATGATTGGAAAATAATACTTTAGGAGATTTGCAGACATCAAAGATCCATTAGAAGATGAAAATGATCAAACTTAAGCAAAAAATAATATGAAAGAATACAATAATGAAATCTAGAAGATGATGAACATGGATTATATGATATTATGGATTAAATTTTAAGTTATGTTTGCAAATCAAGATCAATTTTGTGAACTATTCATTAGTTATACTTGTAATGCTTTGATTTTGAGATTTTATGAGAAGAATAAGTATTCAATTACTGTTGTTATACGTTTAATATTTGTATTATCTTATTTTCACTTTATTTTTATGTGAATCATTATTTTTTGAAAAAAAACTGTGATTATTGTTATTTTTTGACATAAAATTCACAAAAAATGTTATTTCTTAAAGTTTTTTTGCTAAAAATTTCCCATAAAAATCACTTATTTGACATGTCATTTTTAGATAAAAAATTTGAAAACATGTAATTTTTTTTATTATATCTATATTCAAAATGTGTATATTTTCGCCAAATGTTTAAAATTATTGGTTTTTTAGCGATAATTATTTGTTGTGCATTGAAATATTAATTAACGATACAGAAATATATACAAAATCCTAACTTTAAAATATTGACCCATTTTCTTTTAACTATGGAAAAAAATGAAGATTTCATTATAAAAAAAACTCTGAAAATAAGAACAAGAAAACACAAACTTGAAAAACACTTAAAAATAAATATCTTAGGGAACAAGAAGAAGGAGAATAAGACAACTACTTCAAGATTTGTTAAATTTTAATAATAATTATCCACAATTCATTACAAAATTTTAAGTGTCAAAAATAAGCCCCCTAAGAAAGGGGGTTGTTGTTGCATCAACACTTTTCAAAATCAACATGAAAAATCGCTACCATTTCAAAAAAATTGTTCATACTTGAAACATAAGAAGATTTAACATGTCAAAAATATGTTCCAAAAAAAAAGCTGTATTTTGAATCAATGCTTTTCAAAATCGAATCATTTTTTTGCTACATCTAAAAAGTGAGAACTCTATATAGTTCCCGTTTGATTAGTAACTTTATGTTTATAATAATAAAATAATGGCGTAACAAGCCTAGTCAAAATTCCATTTAGAAGTTAGTAAAGTAAAAAATAATACCGAGGTCATGGGACACATATTCCAAGATGAATGTTGGGAAAAACATCCTAGTGGGGTGTCACTTCCATTTATTATGGCTAAGGAAACTGGCAAAGGAAATGAGAAAGGCTTTGGAAAGGCATGCCACATTTATTGGAATTTTATTTATGAAAATAAAGGAAATTAGGAGAAAACGAAGGTGAAAGTTCACAGGTTGCATGTGAGGAGGAAATTGAAGGAAAATAATGGAAAACGAAGCAAATAGAGGCCCCAATAATAAAAAGGCTTGTGAGGATCAGTTGGAAAGCTTTTTATTAGGCTTGTTTAGAGTAACCTTTGGTCAGTTTTATTTTGGAGCTTCGTCATTCTTCTCTTGCTCTTTCAAACTTGGACACTTAGATTTTTCTTGGAGAAATTTGGCATTGGATTAGGAAAGTTAAAGAAGGAAAGAGGAAGGAAGGAGCAAGAAAGGAAGAGCAGGATGAAGTAGCTATAACAGAATTGTTTGTGAGTATCGATTTGCATGTGTGATTTCCTTGCTATATACCACATGCATGGTATTGCATGTGGTTCTTTGTTGATAGTACTCTTTATTGTATAAGATTTATGAGTGACTAGAGTGATATAGCAAAATACAGACCTTAAACACTACTACTAGGTAGTAATCATGTTCACGATGGTTTGATTGATAGTATTACCTATGTTTACAATTGATCTAATCTCATTGACCTATTATTGAACAAGTGTACAATATAGATTAGCTAAGGTAATGGGAGTTATTAGTAGAGGCATGGTTAAAAAATATCATGGCATGGGTTTTTCCAGGTGTGACAGTGTTTTCAGCCTAGCCTTTCAATTTCTGGATAGCCATGGTGTGATGGTGTTCTAATGTTTTGGCTCAGTTGGATTGTCGGATGGATTCGAAGCTGAGTGAGGTGGATCTATGAAAGAAATACCACATGGCCTAGTGATCCCTGAACCGACACTACAAGAAAAAAGGTCATTGGTGAGGGTCATGCATGTGATGGACCTTTAAGGTCTATCACCAATGTCGCATATGGTGACGGTCTTTAAAAAAGCATTGTTGTAAGTGTATATAGTGATGGTCCTTTAAGGTTCATCACCAAAGCCATTTTCAATGACACTTTTGGAGCGGGTCGTTAAAGGTCTGTCACTAATTCTCTCTTTGGTGACACTTTTGGTGAGGGCTGTTAAAGGCCCATCACTAATTCTCTCTCTGGTGACACTTCTAGTGATGATCTTTTATTGACTGTCACCAATGATATTTTTGGTTACTTTTCGTGATGGTCAATAAATGTTCGTCATCATTGATCATTCCAATGAGATTTTTATGACGGTTCATTCCTGTGATGGACCTTTAAGGTCTGTCACCAATGTCGCATATGGTGATGGTTGTTAGGGCCTATATTTACCTCAAGCTAGAAAGGTAAGCTTCTAGGTCCACATCAAACCATGCTCAGCCTCGTAGCTAGCCCTACAAGGACAGGAGAGGGCTCCCTCCGGGTCAATCTAAGAAAAATATAATCGATGGAGCTTGATATGACTAAATAAAAACTAAGTTTTAGGTTGGGTACAAAGTGCAAGGATTTGATTTTATTTTTTGGGGTTTTTTGTTGGAAAAGGGAAAGGCAAATTTGGGTCCAGGGATGAGGCCAAATTTTTGCAGAGTTCTGGTTGGGGAAAGGTAGGCAGTAGTTTTGATGCTTTAGATTAAACGAATGCATAGAAATATTGCTGAGGAGCTGAAGAGGGCAAGAGGCTGCAGGAATCCTCTCCAAACAAATGAAAACATGTAAAACTAAACAAAAAGTTTAAGGCAGATCACAACAAGCCAATGAATTCTACCTTTGTCACTCAATTTGTTTAATTTCAGAAGCAAAGAGAAGGGAAATGGCATATATGAAACATCAATGAACTTACAATTTCATGAAGAAAAACACCATCAAAACACAAAGCCACAAGGATCCCAACAAGTGCTGCAAAACCCTGGTCTTTCCTTTGCCAAAAATGTTGAAATGAATGTACAATGAAGTACCAACAATTCCCAAGAGTCCAAGCCTAAAAATGACTGAGAAATTACATGATATAGACAAGCCTAACTCCTTCCCATGCCTCTAGGGGTCGAGCTCATCATTCTAGGAGCTATTTCAACCACATCTAGACAAGGAACTGAAAAATACGCAATGAAACAACTTGCCTCTATATGCTAGGAAACTGATTCATTCACTCACATTTCACCTTTTGGTGAATGAATCTACTAAGACAAGTAAAAATGTGCCAAAATTACATCATGGTCATGAAATTACATCAATTTATATCAAGAGTAACATCAAAAAGCGAAACTAGTCAAAACTGGCTGAAATTCTGAGCTAAAGAGTGAAAAATAGGCCAAAATTCTCTATGCGTCGCGCCCAAAATCTCTATGCATAGCACAAATTTGGAGCTGATTTTGAGGCCCTTCCTGAATTCCAGATTACGCTCATGATAGCTTGTTAGAAATCACTGCCTATCTACCTTCCAACCCAAGTGGAATTTCTGGATTTGGATGTCATTAGCCCCTCCAAAACTTCAATCTCCCAACCCTGCTTCTTGTGGGTGCAAAAAGTGGAAGAAAGGCCATTTGTAGGGTGTTTTTGACCCTTTAGGCAACCCAGAACTTAATGAAATCCTTAGGTAATTCATGAGCATACAAAAATTTTCATAACCAATCTAGAAATACAAAGTTTTCCTTCAGAGGATCTCCCAATTATATGCGTGCGCCAAGTGGCGCTACATGTTGAGCAGGAAAATCTGTTTTGAAGCCCAAAAATTTCAAAATTGACAAAAATTTCTCCAAATTTGCTGAAATTTAGACTGAAGGTCCATCATCAAGTACCATGCTCAGTCAAAGAAGATTTGGATAAGATTCGGAGCCTATCATGCCTTTTGCGTCGTTTTAGTGCCCTCCTTTGTTTTCCTTTCAGGATTTTGACCCTCGCTTTGCAAACATGAGTTCTTGCCCAATAATGGTTTTTCATGTTCCTGAGCATGTCCTTGTCCTTGTTTGCCTTCGCCAAAAACTTCTCAAGATGAATGTTGATCCTCTCAAGCGAAGATTCCCAATTGGCGTTGATCTCTTGCTCAAGCGAAGTGAACTCCACCCTCTGTCTTTTGGCAGCTTGGCTGTTATTCCAAATGTTTTGTAACTCCATGACTATCTGATGATCCTCCAATTGTTTGTTTCACTGCTCCAAATAGTTTATGACCCATTGAGCTCTCTGCAACTTATCAGTCAATGCATCTATCTTGGCCTTCTGCTCTTGAATAATCTCCCTCAGCTTTGAGCTAGGAGAGCTCACATCATCATCAATGAGGATGAAATCAGTGTCTTGGCCTCTTGAAAGGCCCTCATCCTACATAGGATTCTTTCCTCTACCTTGTACCTGTGCTGTTGATGATGGCAATGAGACCCCTTCCACCCCAGGCGGAGATAGTACTCATCGGACTACTACAAACAATCTTCTCATGCCTCTCTAATAGGTGACATATGTCAGCGTGCTAGTAATCTTCGTCTCCTAACCTCCATACTGATGTGAAGGTTCACCGGCATCATGGACAATCTTCTGATGAGATGTTGAAGCTGTGAAGAACTCATGAGAAATGAATTCTTCCCATGTGATACCCTGCAAGCCAAGCTGATGTACAACAATGATATTGATGAGCGCATAGTGGTAAATGCTATTGTACTGCTATTCAAGAGTCTTCTTCTGTACAAGAGTAGTCATCCTCTCGATGTTTCGGCACATGAAATATGGAATTTCCATCATCTTAACTCTCATGAAATGCATCAATAACCTGATATGGTATGCATAGAGGCGTGACAAGTGGCCTTCACAACTGAAGTATCTGATAATGAGTCTCATCAACGGTGCATAAGATTCTTTCAAAAACCAGAATGGGAACACCCTGTTGAGCTGTCTCACATATCTAGGTTTGATGTATGGTTCATAATGTACTCTTTCTACCTGCTATCTTTTGCTCCACTCCTCACCTACATTCGGTATTCCTGTTTCTTGAGAAATGATCTCCAGTGTCAAGGTGAAATTTACACCAACATGATTTACCTGACCATCATGCAAATGTAAAACGAACAACCAAGCCAACTCCTGATGATGTTGAATCTGAGCAACCATCTCGCAATACTGAAAGCATGATTGTTGTTGAAAACAAGCCATAGCAAGTGGGTAGGCCTACAATTGAGTCAATCAGGTGGGCTCTTCTCTTACATGTTTGCCACCCTTACGAGGCCTCCTCGGTGCATGAAGCTCTATGGTAGAATAACTATCTTTTTCATATGATGACTCAGTGTCTGTCATGATGTTACAAGTCTCTACCAAGTGAATGCTGATCTGTATGAGGTGAAAACAAAAATTTGGTGTATTTGCCTCCAATTTCCAAATGTGTGCTAATTAGGAAGGGAGTGTGAGAAAAGAAAAGGGACAATGGATAAAGTGGACTGCCAAGTGAAATTAAAATACAATAATAGTCACTTGACTGTGTGTTAGGAATATGGGGTTTGGGGATTCTTTGCAAATGACATGGAAAGTGATGGGGATGGGATATTGTAGGCTTTAGGGATAGGGATAGGAATAAATGGGGGAATAGGGGTTTGAAATGACGATGTGATTACAGTGATGGGAAAGGGAAACAGGGTTTAGATTATTGCAGCACCGAAAGCAATTTTTAATGCTCAAATTCAAACCTTAAGAGCAATTTTTCATGAGAGGATAGGGTTTAAATTTTAACACTCAAATTTCTCCAAATCAAGCTTTGAACCATACCAAACACTCTTCAACAACAAGTGCAAGGTTAATCGAACTTACTCAATGCAAATGGGAGGAAAGAGTTGAATTTTCGTTGAAGAAATGATAAAATTCAGTTGTTGGCTCTATGCACCACGTGCACAACCCAATGCGCCGCGACCTCCTGGTGTGCCGCAACTGCCTCCCAATGCACTGCGCAACATTCCAACACACAGTCCCGGCCTCAAACACAAAATTCACTCCTCCACGATTTTCCTTTGGGTCTTTGACAACCTCTTGTGTGCAAATGACATTTGAATGGTGAAAATATCTTGTATAGTCATGGATTTGATTTTTGTTTTGTAAAAACCCACTTTCTTATGTTTTGAATTTGGCACTTTCCACTTTTTAATACAAACTCTGTTTTTTGTTTCCATTTTTACTTTTTGACTTGAATGATGAAACTTTTGTCAATTTTTGCAGGGATTTTTGGCATTGGATTTCCGCAAAGGATGACCAGGGCTACGCTTGAAATACTCCATGATTGAAAAACTTTAAAAATTACATATTTATTACAAACAATAAATTTGACGATTTCTTCTTCAAAACAGAGTTTTGAAGAAGAATCATTCTCAAGCATTATTCGTAATAAAAATATTGGAATGAAAATGTATTAGGAACATCCTCATGTGCCTGCTAGCATTACTAGATGCTTTGAAGACACAATTTGTGAAACCCTACACCTAATGACTGAAATGACTCTTGGCTGACCAAAATACCATCCATAATGACCATAAAATTGACCTTGATGAACTTTGATGACCAAACACGAACCAGCAGGTACATGACATGAGGGAATTATGCAGACAAGACCCTTCCGTCAAAAGATCAATGCTCCTAATGGAATGCGTGTGATCGAGCTGAATGAGACACCTAAAATGAAATGCAACAAAAGAGGTTTTGATCTTTGACAGAGGGCTGAACAGACTGACTCTAACAGTGGATCTAATGGGGATGGTAGCTCCTTGGAGGTGCCAAGAAATACAGATGTATGGGAGAGAAGACAGTGCCTTCATCCATTGGGTTATGGAGTCCATTATTTCGTGAAATCCACACAAGACTCGTGATTCAATTTGTTAACTGAAACTTGACTCAAACTGACTGAATTTTGAAATTTAAAATGACTGATAGACAGACTCAACACACTCAAACCAAAGCTGAAATCATTCCTCAGAATTATAGCCTTCACTTCGGGCCCCAAACTGAAGAAAAGATCACAACACACTCTTGCAATGAAACTGAAATAAAATGGTATATACAGTGACAATGTAAACAGCAGAAAACTTCTAAGAAATGGTACCGCTTGAGTAGCCGACCATTCACCGGCCCTCTTGGACAATATTCCCCGTTCATCTCCTTCATAAGAAAGGCATTTTGACCACGATATGCAGCAATTTTAAAGGGTCCTTTCCAGATATTTGTGAACTTACCATGCTTACCCTTTTCCTCATTCCTTGCATCCCACTTCAACACCACTTCATCCAACTGAAATTTGTCCACCTTTGCTTTTCTGTCATAAATTTTCTTAATTCTCTCCTGCAGCTTGAATGTGTTTTGAAAAACTTCTTCTCTCGTCTGCTGCAAATGGATCATTTGATTTAGTCTCCTCTACATATGATTGTCTTCACTGCCAGCTTCCTAAAGAAGTTTGACTACCAGAGCTGTGAGAGACGTAGGAAACACTGTATCAACTCCAAAAACTAGCTCAAAGGGGGACATACCAATGGATTTCTTTTGACTCACTCGATCTGCCCAAAGTGCATTGACGAACTTCTTATGCCAACTCTTCTTGTTTATTTCCGACAACTTTTTAATGATGTTGACCAAAGATTTGTTAGAAGACTCTGCCAATCTGTTGCCTTGCGGATGATAGGTGATTGAGTGTCCCAAAATGATTTTATACTTGTTACAAAACTCAATCATCTTTTTTTATTTGAAAGCTGTTTTGTTATCAGTGATTAACTTATTCGGGCAACCAAAATGAGACAGAATGTTATTCTCAAGGAATGAAATTATTACTGCATCCATAGCTTGTTTGGTGGGAATTGCTTCGATCCATTTCATGAAATAATATGTCACAATGAGGATCCACCTATGCTGACCTGAAGAAGCAAGATGAATTTCACCAATTAAATCCAACCCCCACTGCTGAAAAGGGGCACTCACCTCAATGGGCTTAAGCGGCAAAGGTTGTAATTTCTGCCTTCCTTCAAAAAACTGACATTTATGACAACTCTTGACAACCTTATATACATCAACAAACAATGTCGGCCAATAGTATCTGTTAGCTCTACTATATAGCTAGGATTCCCTATGGTTAGAAACAGGTTTGATCCGCTTGGTGGTGCTCAAAAGGGTTCAAGGCATACACAGAAGTGTTCAAAATCCTCTTAAGGATAATTCAAAGTCAAACCATCGCAAGAGGAAAGCCCTTGGGAGGGTGGAAATACACTATCAGGAGGCACAAATACTCTAAATTCATGAAAAATCTCAAATCGCAGGCTTAAGGGTCCGAAATCATATCAGCAATTGGATCTGGCCGATCAACGATCCAGATCGCGTCGGCATACCGCAGTCGGAGCAGGCGGGCAGTGGCAGCGACTCAGGAGATCTCACCGATGAGCGATCACTGATATCGCATCGGCTGGGCATAATGAAGGACTTACAAAAGAGGTTTGGGCCTTTATATTTGGTGATATGCGATCGCTGACATCACATCGCCGATATCACGTCGGCATATCGCATTGGCGCTTACAAAAGGGGTAGGACCTTTTGCATGGTTATGTTTGCGATGCGATAAGCCGAACCCGATGGCGCTATAAACTATTTCTCATAAATTTTTGGGTCCACGGTGATATCGCTATCGACGCTTTTAAAAGGGGCGGAGTTTTTATACAAGGCATGTATGCGACCCGATGGGTCGGACCCGATATCATTATGAGTGATTCTTCATAAAATTTCAAGTCCGCGCAAAAGTCTTTTTCAATGTATTTCGTGTATAAGGGGAACACAAAGGAAAGCTTAATAAGTGCCGATAGTGATGAAGCCCGGACCCGATGGGGTCCGAGAGATTAAAGTTTATATATTTTCAGTTCCGACGTAGGCATTTCTTTGTTTTTTTCAGTGTTTCTTATATGTTTCCAAATATGAGGAATTGGTGGTATGGGCCCATTTCGCAATCGGCGTATCGCAATCAGGGAAATCAGTGGTGCATAGAAAATTGCATGTATGGATGCCGATGCGATGAGGCCCGGACCCGGTGGGTTTTCAAAGCAGAATGGCATAATATTTGAGGTTCGCAAAAGCCATTTTTTATGATTTTGGGACATTTTTGCATGTATTTTCGAATACAATGAAACAGAGGATTGGCCGATTAAGATATGCAATGCGACCCGAAAGGCAGACCCAATAGAAAAAATATATGTGTGTGGACCCTTGATATTCAAAAAATAGCAAGGTGGGCGGTATTTCTCAGTGGCGCGAAGATGATGAAAGCAAGCATGCAGCAGTACAGTGTAGTAGGTAGCTGCCTTCAAATAACAGTATGGCCGAGCAGGAAAGAGGACGTGCCCCAATAGATCAACATTTATCAGTCATGATGGAGCCATTTCAATGTTCAGTGACTGCTGTTAATCAGCAGTATGGCCGAGAAGGAAGCAGGACACCGCAGATCTAGTCAAAGCATTCAATGGCTATGGGCTTCACCCATATTTCATTCCACCTACCCAAAAAGGACCGCAGAGCACCAGAGAGGGACAAATCTATTCAAAACACAGTCAGATTTGTATCAGAGGGCCATTCCTAAATGTAAATATGGTTGGTGGCCATTTATGGGCTCCTCCACGCATTGTTTAACAAAGATATTTTGTATTGTAACACTATATATACTCAGAACTGAGATGTAATCAAGGGATGAGTGTTTTACGAATGAGAGCTTATTGTAGCCTTCTAACTTCTGGAGATTGTAACTACTTTGTAACCTATAGCATCTGGTCTTCATTTTCAATTGATACAAGCTTCTTTTGCTGTCAATTGCTCACTTTCCATTTCTTCTTCTTGTTCCAGGTTGTGCCTGTTTTGCATTCGTTCATTTGCTGTAAATGTTAGCATTAGAGGGGCCGTCATCCCACCTCTGCGTTAGAATTTGGCATGTATAATTGAACATGTATGTAGGTTTCTGTTGTTGTAATGCATAAAGAGCTGTCATCCTGTCTATGTATTAGAATCCAGATTTACAAACCTTTTACTGGTTGCCGCCGGCCATCACAGGGTCCTGTGCATCCGCTGGGGTGATTAGTTTTCTTCATTATCACCTTTACCTTAAGCTGTGAGTAATTGGGGGTTAAAAGCCTTTTAGTCTGGGGGTGTTCACCCATGTCTGGGGTCAATCATAGTAGAAGTGGTTATCTGGCTTAAAGGTCTTGCACATCCTACATTTATCCATCATTTCATCCGATAGAATTGTTAAATTTTTAATGTTCCTGAGCATCACTGATATACAACCTAGGTGAGTTTCTTGGGGTGATAACATTAATTGGCGCCGTTGCCGAGGAAAGGAGAATCGAAGCTCAGCTTCCCTGGGAGAACGACATAGTTTCAAGCTTTGATGACAGACAAGGTTTGAACACAGAATTTGGTTGTAATCATGTGTCTGGCGACTCCACTGGAGGAAGGCCATCCTTTGGCGACTCCACATTGAAGTTCTGGTGCAGTTGGTGAGGCATGTTCGGAGAAATATTTAGAAATCACTAGCTGGCTAGTGTCTGATCCTGAGAAGATCGATAACCAGAAGAAACTTTGCAGAAGGGAGCATCAGGATCAGGTAAGCCTTAAAGAATTTTTATGTGTCTCTGTTAGTGAAGTTCACCTTCAGAGATTCATACCGCTCCTTTTTCATTCATTTCCCTTTCAGACCTTAGATGAAGGAAGCTTCCATGCTGTCTATCGTATTCCTCTGTCTCTGTCATCCTTTTCATTGATCCATTCCACTCAGTTTACCAGTAGCCTTCTATTTTCCTCAGTCATGGCAAGCCAGCGAGCTCTTACAAGGATGGAAAGAATCATTGCCGCTGTGTATGAACCCTTGGTCTTACCTGTCCCGTTGAATGCCATGCCTGCTAGAGAGTATCAAGAATTTTTGCCTAAGTTTACTGGTACAGAAGGAGTAACAGCTGAAGAGCACCTTGAGTCATTTTACAGCTATGCTGTTGACCTGAATATCAATGAAGATGATGTGTTGATGAGGGTTTTTGTCCAAAGCCTAGATGGGGAGGCTAGAAATTGGTTTAGAAATTTACCCCCTAGGTCTATCGCAGACATCGAGACCTTAGGTGATGTGTTCCTTGAGCACTGGGGGGATAATGAAGATCTGCTCTATGATGATACTGAGTTTGGAAGCTTTCAAGTGGATGGGATTTCATCATCCTCTGATCATAAGATCGACAAAATGGTTAGGATGATTGAGTCTTTGGCCATTAGAGTTTCCAAGTTAAGAACTGAGCAGCATTCAAAAGACGAGCTGTTTGAAGAAGATGAGGAGGAGGTCTACGGTTTGGAAGATAAGGGTAGTGCCCCCTTCTTAACAATAGTTTCCTATAAAGAATGGTTATCCAGAGGCATTGCTCATGAGTTTTTTGTACCTGCAGAACAACAAGCTCATCAGCAGAGGCAGCCAACAGCAGTTTCCTCCATCCTCCAAGAATTGGTGCCTGAACCTAGCTCATCTTCACATGGCTATGCAGATCTGCAAATTAGCCTACCTGTTTTCGTCTCTGCCCCAGTGATCGAGAAGGGAGAGGAAAACTCCCCATCATCTTTGGGCCCTTTGACTGCTCAAGTGACAAGCCCTCTAAGTTGCCCCATGAATACTGAGGCAGGAAATAGCTCAATGCCCAAGCTTGAGACTGATCACCTCAATCTTGATACTCTAATGCCTGCTCAGATGGCCCTCACAAAAAATGAAGAGGCAGCTTGCCAGATAACAGAGGGAGAGCATGTGCAGTTTTGGGAATCCTCCTTGGAAGAGGACTGTCCTAAAGAAGATGCTAGAGCAGGTGATGTCGATGTGTCCTCCACACAAGAGTACATTGGTTTGCCATTCATGTTGATGGTGCAGGCCACAGACAACACAAAGAAGTACACAACAGTCATTGTTTTTGAGCGGGTGTACAGAGGCTCCAGTAAAGAACATCCAAGGAGGAGCACAAATAGAAAGGGAATGAAGTTCAAGCCTCCTCTACCTAATGAGCTCAAATGCCCCAAACTTTTTAAGGTGGAGGATCAAATAAATCCTGTCCTGTTGATCTATGATGAACCGGCTAACAGGCAACAATTTTTGGTGGCCCAGCAAATGGGCAATTTTTGAAGTTTATGTTTTCAAGCTTTAATGTTTGTAATAAATTTCTTTTACAGTTTCCTATTGTATGCTTAGTTGACTCCATGCCCAATGGACACTAGGCAAATGTTCTTAAAGCTTGTTTTGTATGAAGGCATTGGTCTGCAGTTCTTGAGACCTCACAGGGAGGATCTCATCCCCAGAAGGAGCCAATCTTAGCTCTACTATACAGCTAGGATTCCCTATGGTTAGAAACAGGTTTGATCCGCTTGGTGGTGCTCAAAAGGGTTCAAGGCATACACAGAAGTGTTCAAAATCCTCTTAAGGATAATTCAAAGTCAAACCATCGCAAGAGGAAAGCCCTTGGGAGGGCGGAAATACACTATCAGGAGGAACAAATACTCTAAATTCACGAAAAATCTCAAATCGCGGGCTTAAGGGTCCGAAATCATATCAGCCATTGGATCTGGCCGATCAACGATCCAGATCGTGTCGGCATACCGCAGTCAGAGCAGGTGTGCAGTGGCAGCGACTCAGGAGATCTCACTGATGAGTGATCGCTGATATCGCATCGGCGGGGCGCAATGGAGGACTTACAAAAGAGGTTTGGGCCTTTATATTTGGCGATATGCCATCGCCGACATCACATCACCGATATCATGTTGGCATATCGCATCGGCGCTTACAAAAGGGGCAGGACCTTTTGCATGGTTATGTTTGCGATGTGATAAGCCGAATCTGATGGCGCTATAAATTATTTCTCATAAATTTTCGAGTCCACGGTGATATCGTTATCAACGCTTTTAAAAGGGGCAGAGTTTTTATACAAGGCATGTATGCGACCCGATGGGTCGGACCCGATATCATTATGAGTGATTATTCATAAAATTTCAAGTCCGCGCAAAAGTCTTTTTCAATGTATTTCGTGTATAAGGGGAACACAAAGGAAAGCTTAATAAGTGCCGATAGTGATGAAGCCCGGACCCGATGGGGTCTGGGAGATTAAAGTTTATATATTTTTAGTTCCGACGAAGGCATTTCTTTGTGTTTTTCAGTGTTTCTTATATGTTTCCAAATATGAGGAATCGGTGGTATGGGCCCATTTCGCATTCGGCATATCGCAATCGGGGAAATTAGTGGTGCATAGCAAATTGCATGTATGGATGCCGATGCGATGAGGCCCGGACCCGATGGGTTTTCAAAGCAGAATGGCATAATATTTGAGGTCTGCAAAAGCCATTTTTTATGATTTTGGGACATTTTTACATGTATTTTCGAATACAATGAAACAGAGGATTGGCCGGTTAAGATATGCAATGCGACCCGAAAGGCAGACCCGATAGAAAAAATATATGTGTGTGGGCCCTTGATATTCAAAAAATAGCAAGGTGGGCGGTATTTCTCAGTGGCGCGAAGATGATGAAAGCAAGCATGCAGCAGTACAACGCATTAGGTAGCTGCCTTCAAATAACAGTATGGCCGAGCAAGAAAGAGGACGTGCCCCAAACAGATCAACATTTATCAGTCATGATGGAGCCATTTCAATGTTCAGCGACTGCAGTTAATCAACAGTATGGCCGAGGAGGAAGTAGGACACCGCAGATCCAGTCAAAGCATTCAATGGCTATGGGCTTCACCCATATTTCATTCCACCTGCCCAAAAAGGACCGCAGAGCGCCAGAGAGGGACAAATCTATTCAAAACACAGTCAGATTTGTATCAGAGGGCCATTCCTAAATGTAAATGTGGTTGGTGGCCATTTATGGGCTCCTCCACGCATTGTTTAACAGAGATATTTTGTATTGTAACACTATATATACTCAGAACTCAGATGTAATCGATGATGAGTGTTTGATGAAGAGAACCCTGTTGTAAGGTTCAACTTCTGGAGACTGTAACTACTTTGTAACATGCAGCGTCTGGTCTTCATTTCCAGCTAATACAAGCTTCTTTTGCTGTTTATTGCTCACTTTCCACTTCTCTTTCTTGTTCTAGGTTGTGCCTGTCTGCATTTGTTTTATTGTTGTGAATGTTCAGCGTCAGAGGGGCTGTCATCCCACCTCTGCGTTAGGATTTAGCATGTATCATAGAACATGTGGGCGGGTTTCTGTTGTTTAATGCATAGAGGGCTGTCATCCTGTCTGTGTGTTAGAAACTAGATTTACAGACCTTTTAACTGGTTGCAGCCGGCCATCACAGGGTCCTGTGCATCTGCTGGTGTGGTCAGTGTTCTCCATTATCACCTTATCTTCAAGTTGTGAGTAATAGGTGGTTAAAAGCCTTGTAGTCTGGGGGTGTTCACCCATGTCTGGGGTCAATCATAGTAGGCGTGGTTATCTGGCTTGAATATGCAGCATTTGTTCCATTCATCCACCATTTATCCAATTATATTTGGTTAAATTTTTAATGTTCCCGAGCATCACTGATATACAACCTAGGTGAGTTTCTTGGGGTGATAACATTAATTGGCGCCGTTGCCGGGGAGAGGAGAATCGAAGCTCAGCTTTCCTGGGAGAACGACATAGTTTCAAGCTTTGATGACAGACAAGGTTTGAACATAGATTTTGGTTGTAATCATCTGTCTAGCGACTCCACTAGAGGAAGGCCATCCTTTGGCGACTCCATATTGAAGTTCTGGTCTAGTTCGTGAAGCATGCTTAGAGAAATCTTCAGAAATCACTAGCTGGCCAGTGTCTGATCCTGAGAGGATCGATAAGCAGAAGAAACTTTGCGAAAGGGAGCATCAAGATCAGGTAAGCCTTCAAGAATTTTTATGTGTCTCTATTAGTGAAGTTCACCTTCAGAGATTCATACAGCTCCCATTTATTCATTCCCCTTTTGGAACTCAGTCCATTAAAGCAGCCCATGCTGTTCATCATTTTCCTCTGTCTCTGTCATCCTTTTCATTGATCCATTCCACTCAGTTTACCAGTAGCCTTCTATTTTCCTCAGTCATGGCAAGCCAGCGAGCTCTTACAAGGATGGAAAGAATCATTGCCACTAGGTATGAACCCTTGGTCTTACCTGTCCCGTTGAATGCCATGCCTGCGGGAGAGTATCAAGAATTTTTGCCTAAGTTTACTGGTACAGAAGGAGTAACAGCTGAAGAGCACCTTGAGTCGTTTTACAACTATTCTGTTGACCTGAATATCAATGAAGATGATGTGTTGATGAGGGTTTTTTTCCAAAGCCTAGATGGGGAGGCTAGAAATTGGTTTAGAAATTTACCCCCTAGGTCTATTGCAGACATCGAGACCTTAGGTGATGTGTTCCTTGAGCATTGGGGGGATGATGAAGATCTGCTCTATGATAATACTGAGTCTGGAAACTCGCAGAGGGATGGGCTCTCATTGTCCTCAGATCATAAGATCGACGAAATGGCCAGGATGATAGAGCTATTGGCCTCTGAAGTTTCCAGGTTAAGAGCTGAGTAGTATTCAGCAGAAGAGCTATACAAAGAAGAGGGGGAGGTCCATGGTTTGGAAGGTGCTCCTTTCCTAACCAGAGCTGCATATGAAGAAACAGTATCCAGGAGCTCTGCTTATCAATTTGTTGTACCTGCAGAACAACAAGCTTATAAGCAGAAGCAGCCAGTAGCAGGTCACTTCCTCCATGAATATGAGCCTGAAGCTAGCTCATCTTCACATGGCTATGCAGATCTGCAAATTAGCCTAGTCTCCGCCCCAGTGATCGAGAAGGGAGAGGAAAACTCCCCATCATCTTTGGTCCCTTTGACTGCTCAAGTGACAAGCCCTCTAAGTTGCCCCATGAATACTGAGGCACGAAATAGCTCAATGCCCAAGCTTGAGACTGATCACCTCAATCTTGATACTCTAACGCCTGCTCAGATGGCCCTCACAAAAAATGAAGAGGCAGCTTGCCAGATAACAGAGGGAGAGCATGTGCAGTTTTGGGAATCCTCCTTGGAAGAGGACTGTCCTAAAGAAGATGCTGGAGCAGGTGATTTTGATGTGTCCTCCACACGAGAGTACATTGGTTTTCCATTCATGTTGATGGTGCAGGCCACAAACAACACAAAGAAGTACACAACAGTCATTCTTTTTGAGCGGGTGTACGGAGGCTCCAGTAAAGAACATCCAAGGAGGAGCACAAATAGAAAGGGAATGAAGTTCAAGCCTCCTCTACCTGATGAGCTCAAATGCCCCAAACTTTTTAAGGTGGAGGATCAAATAAATCCTGTCCTGTTGATCTATGATGAACCGGCTAACAGGCAGCAATTTTTGGTGGCCCAGCAAATGGGCAATTTTTGAAGTTTATGTTTTCAGGCTTTAATGTTTGTAATCAATTTCTTTTACAGTTTCCTATTGTATGCTTAGTTGACTCCATGCCCAATGGACACTAGGAAAATGTTTTTAAAGCTTGTTTTGTATGAAGGCATTGGTCTGCAGTTCTTGAGACCTCACAGGGAGGATCTCATCCCCAGAAGGAGCCAGTGTTAGCTCTACCATACAGCTAGGATTCCCTATGGTTAGAGACAGGTTTGATCCACTTGGTGGTGCTCAAAAGGGTTCAAGGCATACACAGAAGTGTTCAAAATCCTCTTAAGGATAATTCAAAGTCAAACCATCGCAAGAGGAAAGCCCTTGGGAGCAGAAATACACTATCGGGAGGCACAAATACTCTAAAATCATGAAAAATCTCAAATCGCAGGCTTAAGGGTCCGAAATCATATCAGCCATTGGATTTGGCCGATCAACGGTCCAGATCGTGTCGGCATACCGCAGTCGGAGCAGGCAGGCAGTGGCAGCGACACAGGAGACCTCACCAATGAGCGATCGCCGATATCGCATCGGTGGGTCGCAATGGAGGACTTACAAAAGAGGTTTGGGCCTTTATATTTGGCGATATGCGATCGCCGACATCACATCGCCGATATCACGTCGGCATATCGCATCGGCGCTTACAAAGGGGGCAGGGCCTTTTGCATGGTTATGTTTGCGATGCGATAAGCCGAACCCGATGGCACTATAATTTATTTCTCATAAATTTACGGGTCCGCGGCGATATTGCTATCGGCGCTTTTAAAAGGGGCGGAGCTTTTATACAAGGCATGTATGCGACCCGATGGGTCGGACCCGATATCATTATGAGTGATTCTTCATAAAATTTCAAGTCCGCGCAAAGGTCTTTTTCAATGTATTTCGTGTATAAGGGGAACACAAAGGAAAGCTTAATAAGTGCGGATAACGATGAAGCCCAGACCCGATGGGGTCCGGGAGATAAAAGTTTATATATTTTCAGTTCTGGCGAAGGCATTTCTGCGTTTTTTCAGTTTTTTTATATATGTTTCCAAATATGAGGAATCGGTGGTATGGGCCCATTTCGCAGTCGGCATGTCGCAATCGGGGAAATCAGTGGTGCATAGCAAATTGCATGTATGGATGCCGATGCGATGAGGCCCGGACCCAATGGGTTTTCAAAGCAGAATGGCATAATATTTGAGGTCCGCAAAAGCCATTTTTATGATTTTGGGACATTTTTACATGTATTTTCGAATACAATGAAACAGAGGATTGGCTGGTTAAGATATGCAATATGACCCGAAAGGCAGACCCGATAGAAAAAATATATGTGTGTGGGCCCTTGATATTCAAAAAATAGCAAGGTGGGTGGTATTTCTCAGTGGCGCGAAGATGATGAAAGCAAGCATGCAGCAGTACAGCGCAGTAGGTAGCTGCCTTCAAATAACAGTATGGCCGAGCAGGAAAGAGGACATGCCCCAAACAGATCAACATTTATCAGTCATGATGGAGCCATTTCAATGTTCAACGACTGCAGTTAATCAGCAGTATGGCCGAGAAGGAAGCAGGACACCGCAAATCCAGTCAAAGCATTCAATGGCTATGGGCTTCACCCATATTTCATTCCACCTGCCCAAAAAGGACCGCAGAGCACCAGAGAGGGACAAATCTATTCAAAACACAGTCAGATTTGTATCAGAGGGCCATTCCTAAATGTAAATATGGTTGGTGGCCATTTATGGCTCCTCCACGCAGTGTTTAACAGAGATATTTTGTATTGTAACACTATATATACTCAAAACTCAGATGTAATCAGATGATGAGTGTTTGATGAATGAGAGCTTATTGTAGCCTTCTAACTTTTGGAGACTGTAACTACTTTGTAACCTGCAGCATTTGGTCTTCATTTCCAATTGATACAAGCTTCTTTTGTTGTTAATTTCTCACTTTCCATTTCTTCTTCTTATTCCAGGCTGTGCCTGTTTTGCATTCGTTCATTTGCAGTAAATGTTAGCATTAGAGGGGCTGTCATCCCACCTCTGTGTTAGAATTTGGCATGTATAACTGAACATGTATGCAGG